>JAGDQP010021276.1:5064-23890 GCA_022664845.1 Lepisma saccharinum
TCTTGTAGAGGAAAAACCCACAATGTGGGAAAGTCCGAACTACAGAATGTACGTACAGAAGTACACACTGACGTCCATAAGGTTAAGGTCGAACTTCTCTTAAGTAACGTTGGAAGCCACGAGTGAACAGCATATAAACCGATTTCACCAAACTAAAGAGATTAGCACGCAGTTCTAAACTAACGTTCTTCAATCACAAATCTGTGCACTTGTAACCAGACACGTCACTTCTAGAAATCCTAAATCGATCTGCGACATATTTTTAATCTGCACTGTATAAGATATGTGTGTTAGCTGTGCCCTAGGATATGAAGAACGAATGACGAGATGAATGCCAGCTGCAGATAAAACTAACACAAATTACTGTAGCAATAGCTGCTAAATCTATAAAGCATTACGTATAGGCAAACAATAGGACATTTAACCAGCGTTGTTTATTTGAAATATACTTCTTAGGAGAATTCTTCACTTTGAACTTATGTAGATACTTTCCGAATCACAAATAGTCAGTAATGTAGACTTCGACATAAGTTACAATATGACCAACATATACTAAGACGTTAAGATGTGTTAACCCACGGTAAAGGAACAAGTAAGAATTTGGTACATAATGCTACACTCTTATCCATATTTGATAGCAAGTGGCAGGAATTATTCTCAAATTGAGTTCACTGAAGATTATCAAACCTAATGCCATAAGTATTTGAGGGACGTAAGTTGAGGTCGTCATTTATGAATACCGTAGTCATGCATATTTTTAAATTACACCCCTGCAACAAAAAAAAAAGGAGAAATTGTATATATAAATATTGACCTGTCGGCACCATGATACCATGGAAAGCGTTGAGTAGGCAGAGTCGTTAAGGATAACTTGTAACTGTTTATGCAGTGCTAGAAGCATTTGCAGAGTTTGAGATGACTTTGAAAAAATAAAATGCATTTATATCTTTACAAAAGCTGTCCTTGGAGTTAAATGTTTTGGTTTGAGGCATAAGTCCGTGCCGATCTTCATTGGGTTGCAAACACTTCATTGTGAAGCCATCATTTTACGGTATTCAATTATTTGTTCTTTAGTTTGGAGTTTAATTGTTGCGAACAGGAGCTTGTATGTTGTTAACAGTCCGTTTTCAGGGCTAATCAGAGTGTCAAGTAGAGAAGACGAACATCTGCGACACACTTTTTACTCTTCGAGTTGGATTTTCGTTAATATTGCAGAGTCGCACTGACTATCTCTTTACTAGTAAGGACAAGAAAACGCAAAAAAAAAAAAAAAATAGAAATAAAAATGAAATTTGGCCATGGGGGATGTTAAAACAAAATCTTACAATACGCTGCCTGTAAGGTAAAAATCTTTATCATCGCGGTGGGAACACATTCCATCACCGGTGGTAGATATCAGAATAAAAGGGTGATCATTACTTCTACGGAAGTCATTGTAATCCCGTATTTCCATGATAAACATGACATTCACAGCCAAAAAGAATGGTTTTGGATCTCCGAAACTTAAAATAAACAACCACCACAGAATAAATTAATTTTGCTATGGCTTAAACCTATCACTAATCCAAGGGTGAGCATTGTAAGAACATCGTAAATTTGTCGAAAGAGAAAAAAAATACAGGTCGTCGGCATTCGTAAATAAACTTGTAACTTATTATTATTATTATGCACACTATGATGTCATGGGATCCTAATACTCGACCTATTTCTTAATCACGTTACTAATTGTTTCTGGTCTGATGAGACTGAGGATGATCATCGTGAACCGATTTTATGGCAACATTGTTTAAGAATATATTATTAGCTTAAGGAGTAATACGTGGGATTTGATAAATGTCCTGTTTTGTGGTCACACTGTCGTCCTGCTTGCCTTGGAATGACATTTAGAAGTACTGTTAAAAGACTTATGCCAAACCCCAAGCAGTACAGTGGAAACCACTTTTCAATTCTCAATAAAGATTATAATAGAAAGTTGGAATGAGTTATTATGAGGGCTTTGGTTTCGAATCCCGAAACCAACGTTTCGCCACAATATTATGATAACAATTACCATAAAATAATGACCATTCGTTTGGTGGAGGTTAAGAGTTAGGTTCGGTGTCTTTTTTTTATTGCGCATGCAATTTACTGTTAACAAAATAATAATAATTTTCGGTGGTTACGAATCAAGTTCGGTATTTTTGTACTACAACGCGATTCTCTGTTAACTAATAAAATAGTGACCACTGGTTAGACGGAGGTTAGGAGTCAGATTCGGTGTTTTTTTTTATTGCACATGCGATGGGAATCCCAAGAAAAACTCGCAGTAAACGTATGCATGGAAGGGCGGCCTAACATGTTTCTGGTGCGTAAGGCATGTTAATTTTGGTGGGTATTACGTTATGTCCTTTTATTTGCACCAACCACTGTTAATTCTTTCGTACTATCTCCCGACAGTAACACTTACCGCCAATTTAAAAAAAAAGGGCGAATCCTGAACTAAGAGCAGTGTTGCAAACACATAACGTGCTTTCATACCGTCGGCAACTTTGATATCTCTTCAATTTTAAGTCTTTATTGAAATCTAATTCACTCCACCAACATAATTTTGCTTCTTACATATGGCCGAAAATTATCGATTCTACCTGTATTTTTTTTTTTTTTTTCATTTTCTGACCCCAGTTGCATTATGTGCACCAATTATATATCACAGATAATAAAACGTTCTAAGCATTGAAAACCTAAGGATGTTTGTTAATTAGTGTTCTGTCAACAAAGAAAATTTCGCTCGTAAACTTTGTCAGAAGTAAATAAAAATTTCAAGAGAAATTTAATAACTTTCTATGTGGGAAAATAAACAAAAGGTGCCTGAGCTTCTGGATCAATACTAGGGCTAATTTAAGCCGGGTTCTACTTCTCTAAGTTGTTTCCCGCACAAGGTTCACACAGAAAATCGTTTCCTTCTTCCGAACCATTGGATAGAAAATTCTAGACGGCTGCGAAAAGTTCTTTTTTAATGAGACTGATTCTCTACTCTAGACCCTTTCGTGGGAATGAGTGGTAAGCCTTTTAATCAATGGGTACCGGTTGAGACATCAAAGTTTCAGAGCCAACGTTAAACTTTAGGTCTCTTTCTGTTTACATATTCATCCGATGAAATGCAATGACAAACCACTATCGGTTCACCTGCCCAGGAAGCGTAGGGCAGAACACTAATCACCATCATCACATAAAGTTGAGAGAATGGTTGAGAATTGAATATTGGTCAACTTCACCCCATTCTGCGGTACTTTTTTTTTCGGTGGCCGGAAACTGGTGCCATACATAATTCACATTAACTCCAGTTAACAGCCACAAGAGTCCACGCCAGTAAACTTTTGTACCAGTAATCAAGCTACGCGTTAACTGCCATAATATTCAACAGAAATATTTCAATTTATTTCTATCTCGATTCCTAATGTTTCCTCTTTCAACGTGTGTACATTTATCAATGGCTATCACCCATAGGTTACTTTTAATAGCTTCATCGATGCATAACTGCACTTCCTCTTCGTACTAACGATGTAGACAATAAACGTTGAATGTGTGTGTGTGTTCACCACTTAACAACTGAGCCTCAAAATTTAAAACAGTTAATGACAACGAAGCCTGTTTCTGAATATCGAAAGGGATTACTAGAAACATGATTTGCCGATTTATTCAACATAACTCTTATGATGGGCAATGTAAAGCCAAGATCTCCAACAAAAGATGGCAGCACTATCTCCGTATATGTATAATATATTTGTATCGTTGCACGAAATTTCAATGCCGCTCCCACAAATTCAATAGGGAAGGACGTTCATAACTATTTCGAGAGTTCTATCCGTGCCGATTTTAAACTTTCTTTCTTGTTCATTGTTGAAAGAGTTTCATTGTTATAGGTTTGGATATCCATTGCAAGAATAAAGCGATTTCAGCAATGAACAAGAAAAAAATAATACCGGCACATATAGAACTGTTGAATTGGTTATGAACTTTCTTTCCTGAAATTTTAACTCTGTAGGCTTGAATTTGTAGCAGCAATATTGAAATGGACATTTCCGTTTTCCCCGTCCTTATATGTTTTGCAATTTGGTTGTGTACATCAGATTAAATAATATATATTGTTTTTGAAATTTCAGTGCTACGGTTTTCCGTTACGTAGAAATATAGCATGAAATACTGAGAATTCAGTCTCCTACGTCATACAACGAAAATCATCCTCTGATTGGTTTGACGTAATCAATTCGTACTATTTCCGTAGATATATGCTTCTCCCTATGTTATGTTCCTTATTCAGAAATTTGAGGACGAAAAAACACAAAAGAGAAAACACATTCACATCATCACTTAACAAAATAATTAATGTACAAATCTGCAGAACACATTTCAACAAGTTAAAACACCAAAACATGTTTTCAATAACAGAAATTGCTCCACACAATGACAGCAGTCAGTCTTAACTTACAGTGCTCTTCTAATCACTGGTTTGTATCACTTTTGATGTCTTGAAAATGTAGAGCAGTTGGTTAACGCCTGCAACTTTTAACTTTTTATACTTTCACCTAAGGCTGTTCGAATCCTATCAAAGGCCGTTTTATTTTACTCCACGAAACGCAAGAGAAACTTCAATGTAATAGATTCAATTTACTTTTTTTTTACATGCTTTCATTATTATTTTTTACAATGACATATTAAAATTATTATAAAAATAGTATTATATTCACGGGCTACAAGTGGTACGTTTATTTGTTAACAGATGGCAGTAACGGGCACTATTAATTCATGTGCTTTTAAGTTCTTGGAAAATGCTTCACTAGCATTCATTAAAAAAAGTATACGATTGTCGAACGTAAAAACCCACATTTATTTTACAGAAAAAATAGGTAATTCTTTTTAAATACAAGTGTTCTAAAGAACATCATTAGAAGCTATCTTATGATTTAATAATGCAAAAAGAGCTGCTATAAATTAGTGTTGAATCTACCAAAAAATATCAATATCATAAAAAAGTATTAAAAATAAAAATCAATTTTAAATGGTTAAACCGAACTAAATGACGTGTTAAAGCATACAGAAACGCTATTCACTACTTATGCTATTTCTTTCGATAGATTTTTGCTATCTCTTTTTAAACAAATCAAATACCATCTGTATGTTAATGACAAGCAGTCGGCAGACTGATTACGTCATAACATGGCGGCGCTCGATTAAGCACAAGGCTGAGATTCTTTTGAAGGAAGGCGTTATTACTCTTGATAGATTCGTCACAGAAAGAAAAGAAAATATTTTCCGTAGTCTGCTTTAACAGAAGAATTTTTTATTGCAATAAAATATACTACCGGAATGTCCATTCCGTGCAACGATTAAAATAAGTTATATCTGGTGTAGTAAAAAGTAATCCATTATTTTGCATGACATTGAAGGCTTGACTTACCATAGTTAGAATGATCCAATTTTGGTCACATATGCGCCGTTTTGTTCGATAACGTGTTGCCATTTGGAAGGTAATAACATGATGCCTCTCTTATAGAAGCTTTTGTCCCTATTGGCAAAAAATTGAGACAGTCGATGTTCACAAGCCTCTCTTGACGCGAATTTTGCACCAGCAAACGTGTTCGCCATGGACAGGACAGATAGTAATCACTCGGTGCCAGGTCCGGACTATAAGGTGGATGCATAAGAACCTCCCAACCAAGCTCCCGGAGCTTCTGGCGAGTCACTATCGATGTGTGTGGCCCGGCGTTGTTCTGGTGGAACACAATGCCTCTCCTATTGGCCTTCAGACGATCCAATTGTTGACAATATAGTTCCGAGTTAAGGGTTCGGCCGTGGGGGAGCAGCTCATAGTAGATAATTCCCTGCCAAGCCCACCAAACACACAGCAAAAACTTCCTGGCCGTTAATCGTGGCTTGGGCACCGTTTGCGCCGGCGCACCGCGCTTCGGCCACGACCGTTTTCGCGTGACGTTGTCGTAAGTGATCCATTTTTCATCACCAATCACCAACCGCTTCAGAAATGGGTCGCTTTTGTTGCGATTCAGCAGCGATTCGCAGATGGAAATTCGGTCCATGAGGTTTTTTTGCGTTAACTCGTGTGGCACCCATACATCAAGCTTCTTTTTGTATCCAGCCTTATGCAAATGGTTCCACACGGTTTTTTGTGCAATGTTTAGCTCTGCAATGACGGTCGGACGCGACAATGTCTATGATTTTATCGACATTTTCGACACGTGGCCTTCCAGTGCGTGGTACATCTTTGACGTCAAAATTACCGGCACGGAATCGACGAAACCAAAATTGCGCGTAATTGGCTGTTACAGTATCAGGACCATAAACACTATTCACATTTGCAGCCGCCTGGCTTGCGTTTTCGCCTTTATCGAAGAAAAACTGTAAAATATAGCGTATTTTCTCTTTGCTTGTGTCCATTTTGACGCGCGCTCACACAACACTGAGTCAACTCATCACAACTATCTGAACAGTGTTTGTAGTACGCAATCTCATCGTTTGAACGCCATCCCGTTGAACCCGATCGGACTTATAGAACGCGAGCTACAGATCACTGAAGCCATCTATTGGCAAAATAATGGATTACTTTTTACTACACCAGATATATAACGGAAATAGTGCTGCCATCTTTTGTTGGAGATCTTGACTTTACATTAGCCTAAATGTACTTTTAAAACTCTGATGACGCCCTTTTAATCCTTTGGCAACGGTGATACAACTACTCCGATTATACCATGAAGATTATTATAAACGCATTCACAATTACATTGCGTATTTTATTGTCTCCGATTAGACTTAGTTTCTTCTGACATAAGTGCCGAACGTGTTAAAAAAGTAGATTTATATCTGGACTCCCACCAGAGATAAGAATTTCCAATATCCATACCAGAGCGATCCCGAGTATTATTCACACCAAATTTGTAGTTCCCTTCAAATTCAAATATCAAAGTTCAAATATTTACCGTAGTTTACTTCGGACATAAATGTATAACGTGCGAAGAAATCAGATTTTTATATTTTGTTCCAGCATAGATATTTTACGTATAGGATTTTTTTAAATTTTCAAAAATTCATGAAAGAATAACGAAGCATATATCAATCAATCTTCGAAATACTTTGATACCGGTTTGTTAACAGTGCAGAAAAAATCAGAATATATTCAATCTCTTCTGGGTGAAGAAGAGTCCTGAGAAACGGAACTGTTTCTATTTCTACACTGATATTAGGATACCATTTTGACCAGTTTGATTACGTTTTAAGTTTTTCATGCAGAGGACTAAAATTACGAAGCGGATTTTAAATTCCCTGAGCCATAGTTGCCTAAAGGCCTTAAAATAAATTTTATTCAATTTGAGACAGACCTCCACAGTAAACCTACAACAGGATATAATTTAACCATTTGCACTTTACCATACATACCCTCTCACCCGTACCATACGCACGCATCTGTGTTCCTTTGGCAATCTACTTCAAGACTATAAGAAAGCCATGATGTGCTGAAGACTAAAGGAATGCTAATTGGTTTTTACAGGAGTAGATAAGTAGTCTTCAAATGATGAAATTATCTCTCACTTCAAACGTGTCGAGAGCTAATGCTGCTCTCATCATGACAGAAAGAAAAAGCGCGTAGATATTTTTGTAAGAAGAATAGAGGGACGTGAAATATAGCTTAAGAATACAAGGAAAAAACACTGGTATTTAACGTGTCTAAGTCCATGGCACGTTTTCTTAAGCTTTATCTCACTTGCTTCTATTCTTCCTACAACAAACATGTAGGCGTTATTTTCTGTGATTATGAAAGCAGCATTAGCTCTCGAAACGTTAGAAGTGAGAGATGATTTCCTTTGAAAACTACCGTCATCAGGGTTGAAGTCGATCATTACTAAATGTTGTGATTTTGCACTCCAACCACAGCGTGGCTACATGAAACAACGGTAGTACCATAGTATTATTAATACGAAGGGTTTAGCATAGTTACACGCAACAACCAAATGCTAGGATTGCAAATACAGAGGTGATCGAATTCACCCCCGACGACGGTACTTACCTACGCCGGTAAGTACTTCAAGACTATTTCAATAACCGCTCCTCAGCTTATACGGAACGGGAATAGCCTCGTCACGTCCTCCGTAAATAATCAGACCGTTCCGAGAATCACAGGAAATTCTATCTAACTTCCTGTGAAGCTCCCCGAGCTCCATTCTTCTGACTCAGTACCATCCTAACCTTCGGGTAGTCCAGACACTTCTCAAAATAGGACAGCTCATCGTCGCTGCTACCCCTGAAATAGACAGAGCCTTTTCTTCTTGCCCTAAAATAGTCTATCGTAGATCAGTGTCAACACGATTCTGACCAAAGCTAGACCAATGTAGATCCTTCTCGTCAATCTGTTATATTCAAAATGTTCTGCTGCAAAATCCCTCCTTTTTTTTTTATCCCAGTCTAATTTTCGACCACTCATTGCTCACAAGACTTTCTCGTCGTGACAGTTCTCCAACCTTATTTACCTCTGCTGTATCCTCTGTCTCGTCTTCAGCGAGACCTCTCATCATTCGGATTATCGTTACTCCTTCAATTCACAATTACCTCAGCTCTCTGTACTCCAAAACACTTCATATCACAGCTGCACTTTTTAACAAACCTTCCGTGTTAGTATCCGGAAAATTCTTAATTCTAAATCATTTACCACAATATGAATGAACCAGCATACTCTGTTTTCTTCCCTTCCCCCAATCATGAACATTGCCCTAACTGTATGTTACTTTCCTGCGCACTTGCTTCTGTTCTTTGCCTTTCTTCTTTCTTCCCTGATAGCTTTTTCTTTAAATTTTCTTTCTTAATTAAATATCGTTAAAGTTTCCCATTAAATTTCCATTACTTCCTGTTTTGCATATTGTTTTCTACTCGTACTCCATTTTGTTTTATTATTTACCAGCTGTTTCTTGATGAGGGAGGGAGACAGATAAAATAGACCAGGAACATTTTCGATATTTTCCGCTAAATGAATACTTAAGTACCGTAAACACGGGTTACTTGAGCCCTCAGGTCCTACTTAAACCCATGAGCTCGCAATTCAACTACGGACAACAAAAGGCGTTCACGTAGTTAGGTGTTTTACTGGTATGGGACTATTCCCTAGAACTGGAGCAGTTGTTAGTGATGCAGAAGCTCCACCAGAGTGCAGGGCAGCGTGTGTTGTTTCATTTCTCCCAACCATAACTCTCATCTGTGCACAATGGATGCATGACCTTAGCAATCAGATAAGTGCGTTTGTAATGTATTCCTCCCGAAAATAATTCCCAATTTATAATTTTGTTGTGTTGACAATATATTATTTTAAAATAATCGTTGTACACAACTTCCGAACTGAACCTATAAAAAGCTGGTTACTTGAGCCCAGAGTGACTGTGCTTGCATCCAGATTTAACATGGGCTCAAGAGGCGTATAAACAGTTTGTATTGTATTGAAGTTTTTATAAGAACATTGTATGGTTGTTATGGCGAGGGACGTATTTATGGGTGGGTCCGAACCCCCATAAAATGCAGAATTGTGTGTAGAAAGAATAGCATTTTATTCGTAATGATGTGAATTTTGTATACAGGCAAACACAGTTTAGACCGAACCCACCACCACTAAAAGCGTCGGACTCCCTCCGGAACTAATTGCTGGGTCCGTGGCTGGCTATGCTTTAATATTCAATTTCAAGCGTCTTGTAATTTGCTGCTTAAAGTAAGTAAAAAAAAAAAGGTTTATGTGAAATACCACAGAAGAATGTTGATGAATATCCCAATAACTTCTGACGTGACAAAATACTGCACTTCAATGTAAAATGTGTTGCGTATGTCTAAGTGCCAGTTTCTTTCAGTCGTTTCGTTGTCTGCAACATTGTTTAATTTAGACTTGACGCTTGTTTTCTCAGCTTTGTTTGCAACCAGAAAAGAAAGAACTTTTTTACTGACTTTTGTATCATCACAACTAAAATTTGGCCTCTTTTGTACAAGGACAAGTCTATTATTAAAGACCCTAATTCTTACTTTGGCCCGATCATTTTGTTATGGACTATGAAAGGAACAAAGTACTACAGGGGGAAACTTGTGCCTAATATATAAATCTTAGACGGAGCAGGAAGTTTGCATTTTCTTGTTTTATCAATCAACATTAATTTACATTTCAGCCAATAGTCACTCAGTATCAAATTTGAATTAATTCATTACTTTTATTTTTACAATTGTAACAAATATCGAAGACTTTGGGCTCAAGTAACCCGTGTTTACGGTACGGTATAAATTTATCGTAAATAGTTTTTATTTTCCTTTCAGGGGCACAGGAATCTCCCACTGGCCTTAAGAAAAATAATTAACAACTTGCGTTACCTACCTAGTTTCTCAGTCCTGTCGTATTTCTCAGTTTTCTTTTTTCTACTTAAATTATTTTCCCGCCGAGACGATTTGGGTTCTCTGTTAAAGAGCTTTCAGTGTGGCAGCCACTCTTCTCTGTCTTTGATAAGCATATTTTAGACGATTGCTGCTTGTGTTGACGCTTTTGTGCATCTGTCTGTGTGTCCTCAACATTCTTACTTTATCCTTTGTGTATATGAAGTGCAAGAACAGGCAGTAGAAAAGGTAAAATTTAATAAAAAAGAGTGAGTACATCATTTTGAGTACACTCATGTAAATTAATACAAAACTATATTAAAAGTAACTATGCGTTACGATGTAGTTCCCCATCTTTAGTAGCATTTCGTGTTGTAATAACTGCCAAGATAAGGAATCTAAGACGGCTCACGTCCACATCAAAAACAATAGACAAATTTGTTACGTGGCCGCAATACTGTTGCGAAACGACTAATGCAGGGTTTCATGTGTTAAAAAGTGAGATGGGTGTAGAGTCAATCAGAATGAAAAAAAAAAAGTAGTCAGGAAAGGAAAGGCAATCCGAGACAGCGGAAATTATTATATTATCAAGATATAGGGTGTCAGTACTGAGATGGGAAAAACAACGGGAAAGGCGTTCAGGAAAATTAGTTAGAGGCGAAATAAGGGGAACGTGGTTGGTAGAGGAATGGGATAAAACGTTATTGCAGGTTTAGACCTAGTTTCAGTTTTGCTCTCAAGCCCTGAATAAAGCCTCCTTCTTAAAGACGCTGCGTGGATGTGTTTATGGTTGGGAGGACATGGATCACGCCAACACGGAAACTTGCATCAAATACAGTGTTGGGATGCTGAGTGTGTTTGAGATCTTGGGCATCAGGTTTGTTAATCACGGAAAGGTGACGGTGATTAGTGACACGCACGTTTAAGGAACCGTCTGTTTCTGCTACGCAGGGTGCAGGGTTGATTGTGCGGGTCAGAGCTGGCCTACAACACGTTTGCCTATTGTCTTTAATGTTGGCGTCTGCCACCTTAGCAGCTTATTCGAACTTGTGAACGTACTTTCATTCTATTCCTGAAGATGAGTAACTGCCTCGAAATATATAGTTGCTTTCGATAAACCATTTCTAGTTTCCTTCATACTTAAGTTAGACTGTGTCCAGCGCAGCGAGGGTTTCCTGTCGTTGCTTTAACTTTTTCACTTACAGGTTCGTTTGTTAGAGCAATGATGGATTACGCACGTAACTCCTAGAGGCTATTAAGTTAAAGTAAAGACAGAAAGCCGTCGTTTAGGAAGACATTTACGTTTTGTTAAACAAATTTGGGTGTTTAAGTTTTGGTTTATTTATAGTATAGGGAAATTAGGGTTGTAAAAGGGAAAAATTACTAAAAAGCTATTTTCTTCGGGAAAGTGTTAAGGGGACGTCCCGCAAAAGATCCCTCTTGGAGAATACACCTAAAATCCCTTAAACGTCCGCCATCTTGGAATTTTCAAAACAAATTAATTTCTTGCGATTATTTTGTGCGTTGAAAACGGAAAACAATACTACAAATTTAGATTTTTCTGAAAAGTGTTAAGGGACCTTCGTGACCTACCACAGAAAAATCACCGAAAATTCCCCTTGGGGTATATGTCAAAAATTACTTAAACATCCGCTATCTTGGAATTTTCAAAACAAATGTGTTTCTTCAGAATATTTTGTCGATTGAATAAGAAAAGCAATACTAGAAAGCTAATTTCTTCAGAAAAGTGTTAAGGAGAGTGACCTACCACAGAGAGAAACGTGCGAAAAATCTCTCAATGCGCCATCTTCAATTTTTAAAACAAATTTATTTATTTTGTGTAATAGATCAGTTGAAGGAGAAAGCAAATACTACAATCCTGATTTCTTTTTGAAACTGCTAAGAGACCGCCTGACCTCCCACAGAGAAATTCCTTGAAGTTTCCTTTGGGAAACATGTCTAAAATCCCTGAAACATCCGCCACCTTTGATTGTTGAATGCCTGTATCAAGTCGATTGACCCAGACATCCAGATTGAGGAAAGTTGTGTGTTCCCTCGACAAGGACCAAGTAAACTTGACAGGAAAGGTGCAGTTTAGATTTTTCAGAAATATTTCCAGAGGCTCCTGTCCGTGGGTCCAGATCAAGAAGATATCGTCGATATAGACTAGTTAATTGAAGGGTTTGCGATGTGTGTAGTTGAGGTGTTGGGTCTCCGGTCGTCCCATGAAAAGGTTGGTGTAGGAAGGGGCCATGTGAGTACCCATGGCTGTGCCTTTGATTTGTAGGAAATTGTGGTTCTCAAAGATGAAGTTTTTCATGGTGAAGACAAACTAGGCTAGCTGAAGCAGAAATGATGTGCTTGGTTTACGAGAACTGCAGCGTCTGTCGAGAAAGTGTTCAAGGGTAGAGAAACCATGGGTGTGGGGAATGTTGATACAGAGCGGCGTCACGTCGACTGATACTCTCCCACCTGACACCATCTTAGTTACAATCAACGTGACGTCACTCTATACCAATATTCCCAACACCCATGGCCACGCTGCCCTTGAATTCTTCCTCGTCACCACCCCAAACCGGCGCCCATGAATGCATGAGACCCAGATGTAAGACATGCTCTATTGTTATCACTTCTTCCACAGTCAGTATCAATACTGCTAATGGCTGATACACCCTAAATTCCAAAGATACATGCTACAGCTATGCCTTTTATGTGGGTGTAACAGGTGGACCTCTCAACATTCGTGTTAATAACCATCGCCACTTTTGCAGTACTAACAAACCGGATGCCCCAATCTCCCTACACACCGAGTTTCACAACCCCGATTTTGACCTATCTTTCTTGGTTGCAATAATCCGCATCTTACCCCGTACGACCAGGACTTCAAAACACTGTCTGTGGGAGGGGGTCTTTATTCATGTTTTAAACGCGAAAATATATCCTGGACTTAACCTTCAGTAAATCTAACTCGTTTTCTCTGCATTTTCAACATTTTTCCTTCCGCAATCCTATCCAGTATTTACATGCTATAAAGTTGTCAATTGTTCCACGCGCCATTCAGCATTCAAGTGTTCCCCAAACGATGCGCCGTGCGCTACGTGTCGCTATTCTCGTCCTAGTCTTTTGTCTATCCACGTGTGTGCGTTTCTCTTCCTGTACAGCATGTCTACGGTATTAATACCGAAATATTGAAAAACGTTATGTGATTATTAGCATTGTGTACGTGTGAGTGTTTCTTTTTCTTCGGAGCTGATAAGCTGTAAGTATTTTCCTTAGTTTTTACCATATCTCTTATACGAGAATAAGAGTCCAGGAAAAAAATCTTAACAAATTATATTTCACTCCTTTGGGGCTAGTACATCTGAAATCTTTCTGCTTGCTTTCTCGACCCTTTGCAAAATGTTTATTTCCCTAGAAACATTTACATCCCTTATATAGGAATAGCTCATAACTGTTACTCTTTTATTTCTATCCCTACCAATTAATTAATGGCGGCCAGTTTTGTACTCCAGCATATGCCAGAATTTGTATATACGAAGAATGTAATATTTCTGGACTGATTTATCATAGGAAATGAAAACAGACATCCTTGTTAGCTCGAAAGTCTGCTTGATAGCTTTAGTCACCTACATGAAAATCCTAGAAAGTAATCAAAGTGGCTAAAATGGTATCCAAATTTAATTATCGAAATAGAATCAGTGCCGTTTCTGAGTGTGACTTTTTGCACGGAAGTGATTGAATATCGAAGTTATCTTTTCGTACAGTAAGTAATAAAAGTATTTTGAAGAGAAACAGAATATGAAGGCTGATATGAGAGACTTGTTTCCAAAACCTACTATTTTCGTTTTGCTTTCTATTTTTTTTTCTGTCTTTCATTTAATTTATAAGTTTCCGATTCGATTTTGCTGTCAGATTGATCGGGAAAGTACACTCTCCAATTAAAATAAATGCTTTAATAAAACGTTTGCTTCAAACTGGAATCAGGAACTTTTATATAAGATACAAGAAACTAAAAAAAAAAGAGTAAAATGGAAATTCCTTCTCATTTTTATTTAAACTGGCTGACCCTTAACTTCATTGTAAAAAGACACAGCAAACGTTACAGTTTCATTGTTCTAACAACATCTTCCTCAGACGAAACACTTATCAACACTAACAGTCCATAAAAGTGCACCAGAGGGCCAACGGATCCTTCATATATATCCTCCAAGCTTCTCATGTATGTTTCCTTAGGTTTTTTATGACTTTTTAAAACTCAAATATTCTATTAGATGTATATTGAGGTTCCAGTATCTGTGGTGGGATAAAGTATACAAATCTATTTTTTCCACACGTTGTACATTTGTGTCAGGAGAATGTACGGTAGAAACTTCAACTTCGACATTTGAGTTTGAAGGGTGTTAACATACTTGCAGATTGGTGGTGAATACTTTTCATAAACGTCTGCATACACAAATTTTGGCATGTGTCGCAATACAAAAATACAAGATTTTTTTTCCTGGAAAATAAAAAGAGGTCCAACCGTTTTATCTTTTTCTAACATTTGTAGACATATCCAGCGACACAAAGGTACAATCAGATCTGATTCTGATGCTAGATGATGATCATTAAAAATCTCAAATTTCGGATATTTTTAAATTTCAAATAACTTTCACCCATGACAGCATTGGGACCTCACATATTTTCATATCACAAAGCTTAGTTTGACCACAAACTATAAATTTCAGTAGAATTTATTTTGGGGTGTTGCTACTTAGCTGAGAAAATATACGTTAAAAACATAAAAAAGGAAACATTTAGTTCCTTCTTTGTTGCCGCTCAACAGTGGAAAGCAACAATGCCGATCTAAATTTTTGAAAAGTCATCATCAGCTAATATAGTATTATCACTATATGTAAACAGAAACTTGGGATATATGCCTTGTTCGCATTTTCACAACAATAGTGGTCCATGACCTTTAACTTCGGGGGTTCAAACTTGACAGGGGTAATTTTTCCAGGGGCGAAACTTGCAAAATGTCACCACCTATTTTTATGTAGTAAAAACTTAGGAGAATCAAGGAGTACAACTATCACTCCTTGTCTGAATTTCTAAATAATGGCTCTTAAGTTCCATAACACCTGTCTATGATAATAAAAAGAAATCGTGTTTTACGAGCTTTTTCCTTTCTTTTGTATTGTGTCTTGCATTGTTTCATCTACTTACCTGTCGACATCCTCAGAGATGTTATCAATTGGATTTGAAATTTGCGATTCTTGTTGTCTAAAGATAATTTGGATCATAGCAATCGCAAATTTTAAATCCAATTTGTAACGCCTCTCAGGATGTCGACGGATAAGTCGGTGAAAGGCTTTCACTAAACACAAATTTATTAATCTATATGTGTGAAAATGAGTGTTCGTTCTTTTGATTGTCTGTTACTTCTGCACGTGTCCACTAGTCTATATCAATCTTTACATACATGTGTGTTAGGAAGTGAGACGCGTAGAGGTACTATGGCCGCCGAAGTTGTCAGTCTTGCCAATCTATTCAAATAATCTAATATTACATATTGCTTCCATAGACATTATTCAGCACAATTGTAAAATATTGTGAGTGTTCTGTTCCTAAGCATCCCAGTTGTCAGTATTGCCGAACCACTTGTAAAGTTCAATTTTTTAAATGGCCCCTCATACAATTTTCTGTTCATGCGCACTAAAGTTGACGTGAATATTGGACAGCATAAGAGAATACTTTGTATCTCTCCACTCTGCAACGATCCTAGTGCTACCAACCTATTTGACACCGCGTCAACGGACGGGTATACAGACTCGTATCTAGCAGCTGGTATCTGAGGAGGTGCAGAGCATTCGGGAAAGGAGGGTCCGAGGTGTCTCTGGGTTTAAACTTGTATAAAATGCACATAATTTGGCATAAAAATGATACTAATTTTACAAAGAAAATAATGATTTCGCAGAAGGGGGAGAGTTACGTCTCTGCTGGTATATCATCTGGTAGATTTATATCCAAACCCTTTTTGAAAGTATGTTTAATTCTAAGACGTGTTTACGAAGCCTGTAAATGATCCAACAGAAGCTCGAGATTTTCGATATTACGAATCGAATATTACTCTTTTTATTAAATGTATCCTAAAATTGCAAACCGCTGTGGAATCTCTTTCAGGTTAATTCTGAGTCATGGTTGCTTTATGAAATGACATGAATCGAAACTCCAAAATTATCCTAAAAAAAATTAAATTGAACAGTTTCCCTCATAATATAATTTAAAGATTTTATCCGTTGTGCAATCCACATAAACTTTTAAACACGTTATTTTGAACACCTTCAAAAGAAGCGAAATCCCCTACCTATTTAGGTTGTTCAAGGAATGTTTCAGACAAAAAAATTCCCATGTCAGTGGAAATTGGCTACGTTGATCATTCTTCTAAAAAAACGAAGTTAAAGATACAAGGAAAGTAAAATCAGAAGTCCAATTTGTCTTCTGAATGTAGTAGGCAAGCTTATGGAAAAGGCTATGGTAACAGGATTGCAGAAGATAAGAATGGAAACAATGAGTGTCCAGTGAAAGGGAGAAGTACTGAGATGACCATAAATAAATTATTAACAGTAGTCGAGGAAGCAGGAGATTAATCGCCGGTCGTAGAGAATAACCGGCTGTCATTTTTTTTGTAAAACTGAAATTTTTCATGTATAAGCTTTTTTTGTCGAGTTCTATATTGTGTAGAATTAGTTTATTCGAATTCCTAAAACTGAGGAACTTGCAGAATTTCTGATTTAAGTATATTATGAAACACAATAACCATCAGAACTTTCAAAGTGTTCCCTGGAAGATTTACTCTTCCTAACTTAGCCGCTTATTCACTATGACCATTCAAATATAGATAGGTAATAGGAATATTCGTGGACATAGAGGTAGCATTTGACAGCGTTTGGTGACCAGGGATGTTGAACAGCTTAAAGCAGTTTGATGTAGAATATTTTCAGGGACTATTGTAACGACAGATAAAATAGTCCTGAAGATGACGAAGTAGCAGAGAAAATAGCCACCGAGGCCTGTGCTCAAGGGTCAGTCTCGGGCCCGGTTCTATGTGATGGAGTTTTTGACCCATGCATAAAAAGATTAACATGACAGAAGTTGAAGAAACGATTGCTTGCGCGGATGATATCAATCATTGTTGGAGGAAATTCAAGAAGAGAAGTAGAAGATAAATTGAGTAAAATATTTGACAAGTTTAAAATCTGGTGAAAAAATAGTAAAATGAATTTATCTACGAAGAAAACAAAATACATGATCCTGAAAGGTACGCTGGTGAGAAATCCTACGGTGAAAGACAAAAATTAGAATATAGCAAGGACAATATCAATGAATTATTTGGGAATGGTGCTTGAAGAAATATTAAAATCTATGCAAGAAGAAATATACGCAAGGATATATCTAATGTAAAGAAAGAAGCAGGGGTGGAAAGTGGGTTTTATTGTCCTGTGTGTGTGAGAGAGAGAGAGGTCCTGTACGAAAGTGTGAGTTCGTAGGTGTAACTAGGGAATATTACTACCAGGCTACGCATGAGCTTATATATATTTATTTGAGCTTCCAGCCTATCCTAATTGGTAACTTGCTTGACTGCAGTGCCAGCTGTCCCGGGATCGATTCCCGGTGGGGGCTCAAAATTTCGGTGTTGACCCAGCATCCGTGACCTACATATGTATGACTGCCCCATTGGCCTAGTGGTTAGGATTGATAGATTGAGGGGTCCTGGTTTCGATTTCCGGCACTGCCAAGGGTTTTTGCAAGGCGTGTATATCTGGAACGGTGCCAACAAAGCATCGTGATGCAGTTTGGGATCCAAAATGAATAGAAGATAATGGTGATCACAGTCAGAGCTTAGGCTCTCCGCTCCCAACCCGTGTGGTCAGCATGGAAGCAGTAGACCAACTCCACCCTACTTATATAGTCGGATGCTGAGACAGAAGTACAGGTACTTACTTGGCAAACACAATAGAAAAACGACAACGTTTTGCAAAAAGTTTTTCACATTGTAGGAGAGAAGAAAATACTCAGCGTACTTGTGCGGAGGTCGCGGAACTTGGGGTAAGACGCCATGTTGCCTGGGGTAAGGTGCTGGGTCACACTGTAACATCACAACACATATTCATTCTCATTTGAATGTAAATACTACTCAGAATTGACCATGATTTCTTTGCAGTAACTTCATCCTCACAACCGTAAATGTCCTCAATGTCAAATACGTCACTCTCAATCTCATTTACCGTGTCTTCTAGGCTACATTCCTCTTCACTCACAGGAGAAAGTTCATCTGCCTTTTCGCTATCCGACAAGTATTTTAGTATTATTTCGTTATATAACGCCCTGTGCTCACAAAAGCTGCTCACAACTTGTAGAACTGTTCTAAAGTTAAGTGCGACTCTTCCACAACTATACT
>JAGDQP010021277.1:0-19429 GCA_022664845.1 Lepisma saccharinum
TTTTTTTTTTTTTCAATACTTTGAGAATGCCTATTCAGAAAAACAGCTTGATACGGGAACAGTCACAAATAGTTTTAGAATATTAGAAGTATACATTTCATCAAATCTTCAAAATCACATTAAAGGTACGCCATTTGTCGATGAGTTGCCGTGGCTCAGACGGTAGCGCGTCTGACTACGAATCGGACTTTTCTCTCAGTGTTCCCATGCCTGGCGCTCTGAGGTGCACTCAGCCTCCTATTAAATTGAGTACCAGAGCGTCCTTGGTATTCCTGGGCGCCTTGGGAAGGTAAAGGTGGTCGAGCGTGGGACTCACCACCCCACATCCCCCATGCACCGTTCACAGCGCGTGCGTATCGCACAGGGGAAAGTTTTACCTTTTGCACCATTTGCCAACCACGTAGCCGTGTGGTCTAAGGCGTTAAGCCAGACTTGAAGATCGCGGGTTCGACTCCCGCCAGGGGCATGGATGTTTGTGGATTTTAGCTAGCTGTAGATAAGCCGAATTGTGACGGGCCGAAGTCAGAAGTTACTAGACTGGCCCATACAAAATCAAGATTTTTTTTTATTAGGTACTCTAAGATAATCTTGCATCCTCAAGATTTTTCAGCTGACGGCGAGATTCATGTCTAGACAAGCTGTATTCTGCTTTTAGTTCTGGAAAACTAATTTGAAAAATTAGAAAGAATCTCCATTTTTTCTCTATCTACTGATAGTGTCATTATTATAGCTTCTTGCGAAAGTCTTTCACTGAGTCCGCAACTTCGCGTGGCAAACAATTAAGGGATAGAAAAGATTGACACATATTTCTTCTTCTTTGAAGGATAAAATATGCGTTGATTGGTATTTCTATGTTCCTCTTTTGACAAATCTTTTCCACATCTGAACACAAATAATGAAAGTACTCCTCATTTCGCGTTTCTTCCCATGCAATATTAAGACTGCTGCCATCAAATCCTACCTTTCGGCTTGCAATAACTTACTTACTTATAAGATCATTTGTAAAAGATCTATTATTTATTTGCATTGATAAAATGAAATTAAAGACTAATCTTGACACTAAATTATTTTTCCATTATTTTCCCCAGTAGCACACAAACGTGTTTTAAATGTTGATTTTTGGTTTAATTCGTTGACTAAACGTTATCGGTTGAAAAAAAGTACGTTTAATTTTAAATCATATTTCAACAAAGACTTGATATTGTTGAAAAGATGTTAATTCGCTTTGTATGCGTTTTCCTAAGGTGACATATTACACTTCTTGAGAAATACACAAAGCACCTAACAAATAAAGAGGGAAAGTATTTTCTATTCTTATTCTTACATGATGGTGAAACGACGCGTCTGGGTTTGTTCGCGCTTTCAAGACTGCCTTTTCTTGTAGATACCGTAAAAGAGTAGCGAATCTCAAGGAGACTTCGTGGTCCAGGCGTCGATCTACCAACGACGAGTACGGAATGTTCCAACTTCGAATCCTGCAGCAAAGACTTAGATTATTTACTGTTGGAAAGTTAATACTGTATATCACGATGAAAGCAACGGAGAAAATGCAACTAAATGTGTATAACAGTACAGCAACCATGCTCTGTTTTGGGCGGACATTTTGGTACATTTACAACGTTAAAAAAACGTTTCGGTACTAACGTTTAATCCACGTATTTTCAACGTTTGTGTGAGACTGGGGTTTGCATCTTGCTGACGCGTTGACCCAGGTATTTAATGTAAATCGTAAATGATGGCGTCAACATTTTCTTTCATTGATGCATGGCTTCAGCTCTACAGGCACATCTAATCGTCAAAAGTGACTTTATGGAATGGAATTTACGGTTGATTTCTGTTTGAACACCAGCTCTCTTTTTTGTCGAACCCCACTTTTTGTATGAAATTATATAGAAGCTTCAAAGCACATATATACACACAAATCATGTTCGGCTGAATATGAGAACGCTATGCGTCTACAAGTATTAAGTTGAGGCAATGAGCATAAAATGAACATACACAATCTTCGAATCCATTACTTTTACACCATTTAATTACCCAATATCATTGATGCACCATTAAAACACACAGGTATCACGAATTCCCAAGGAATTCCAAGGCGTTCGCGACACTTATCATTGGTATGAAAAACACTTTGGGCATCAGCCTTTTCCAGCTTAAATAGTCCAATGGAACCTTCAGTTGGTTTTCAGATGCACATATTAAAATAAGGTGCAATTACTGAGAGCTGTTCACTATGTCCACAATCAGTAGTTTTATCATCTATTGTACTCACAGCTTTTTCATTAATTTCATCGTTCTGGGTGTCCATCATTTTGCGATTGTGTACGATTTATTTCTCTCTTCGTAATGAAAATGAGATTTCTTGTTCTTGTGTAATCACGTCAATGCTTTTACCACAAAAAAAACTTTTTTTTTTGATTGGGTGCTTTTTTACGAACATCAGACAAACTGTGAGCTCTAAGATTTTCAGCTTTCTTCCAACTAGAAAACCCCATACAGTGCGCATCGCACAGGGGTTGAATGCATTGTCTAATACGCCATGACAGGTAGGATCACGTGACACAAAAAATTCGGCAGTTGAAACAAAACGCAGCATTACGCGAAAGATTGTATTCTAACCAGTCGTACTTTTCATACCACGACGACTGAAAACTCGCAATTTTCTTTGGGGGAATGCAAAATACAAACAAAATATCAGGGGGTTCCAAATATTAGTGAAACTTGAAAGCAAAAGTATTTAAGGGAAGAGAAAACACTTAAAGGAGAAAGCGATCTCGAAAATTACAATCCAACTCACAAAAATTGAAAACTAATGTGGATTAAAGTTGACTGATCAACAGTAAAACAAGTTAAACGAGCATGAATTCGCCCGCCACCGAAAAAAAACTAGGGATGTACCGTTATATTGCTATCGGAGATATCGGCCACTTTTTGGAGTATCGGTATCGACAAATGGACACCGATACATTTTCCGAACTATTTTTAATTTGTTTAATATTAACAGTACCACTCATCTTTCATGGGTCTCTTTAGACTTAAAATTCATCTAAATGATTATCGATGGTACAATCGATTTCTTTATGCATGTGTACGCCTTTGATTTGCACTATTCAAATTATACTTTTAGTCCGTCCATGCCAAAATAGTAGCTCATGTTTAGAAAGAAGAAGAAGTAACTGAAGGAAAGCCAAAGGTAACCTCAGTCAGGATGGCACACCCGGGATTCGAATCTTTCCAGGAACCTTCTGTTTCAGATCCGGATGATCCCCCTCCTGCTAAAAAGACAACTATTGATATTTGGAATACTGGATGAAGTTTTAGAAGATACTTAAGTTAAAGAATGCTCCAAAACTCTCATAAGGGAACTTGACACTCGTCTTGCAATGCAGTGTATTTCAAGAAATGATGATCCTCTATCGTGGCGGAAATAACATGCAAATAGTTTTCCTCTACTTTCAAAGCTTGTGAGGAAATATTTCAGTGCTCCCCCATTATCTGTTGAAAGTGAACATCTCTTTAGTATTGGTGGACATATATACGATAATTTAAGAAGTAGAATGAAACCTGAAACAGCTGAAGCACTTATGTTTCTTCATTGTAATTTACGTCTACTAACTTTCAATTATTAGAAAATAGGGTTAATACAGCAAGCAACAAGACCTTTTTGTGATGGAAAATTAATAAATTAGGTTCAAATACTTCGAAACTACTACAAATAAATGAAACTTTTGAATTAGACTTTTTAGTTTGAATTTTAATCACTTTTTACGAAATTTGACTAGAATACAGAATTTATTTCTTGATAATATATTTTTCTTTTCTGATGTTACTTCTTCGAAGTCATTAGAATTACAATCAAGTGGCTTGTTAACACCTTCCACTTACAAAGAAATAAGAATATAATTATTAACAATAACATTAACTTCAGAGTTGGAAGAAAGTTTTCATCAAGCTTTTCTTATGTCATTTCATTTTTATTTATTTATTTTTAAATGATCACAGCTTTTTTTATATAAGACGGAAGTGTTCCAGATTTCCTAGGATGCGATGAAGAATCCTTTTCTAAAAAATACGAATTCCGAAAAGCGAACTGAAATTGAAGAATGAGTTCATCTATATAAAAACGAATATTTAAAAAACTGACATGAATTCTCGAGTTGCATTATAGTTTACTGATACAATGCGTATAACTAGTTAAAAATTATTTGGAGAAAACTGTCACTGGTTAAAAACGTTTTTAACTTCGCCTAAATAACCCTTTTATTTTTATTGTGATGTACACACTAACCTGGAGTTCAGGACGTATTATTTTATGAACAATAAAAATTTGTAACGATAACATCCTTTGCATTATATGTATGTAATGGTAACTCGTAAATACAATGTAAGAAACTACCAAATTATACTATCACTCTAAATATCAACCACTGACACTTAGAATTAAGATTTCACTATGCAAGGATTTGCTGCTTTTTAGTTCTCTTTACGTGAGACGAACTAAGTGTAGAGGAATATATTTTCTGTGTGTAACGTAATATGAAATTCTCCTTTATATTTTTGTATGCGAAATTTTGGCCTTATATCTAATATATATTATTACAATGTTGATAAATTTACTATTTTGAACAATTCTTATAATATATAGGAAATGTGTCCAAAAGTATCGGTATAGGCCTCTTCAGTATCGGTATCGGTACATCCCTTTAAAAAAAAAAAAACACGTTCTTTTCGATTTAAAGTGAATGAGCTAACTCGTAGTAGGCTGAAAATACGTACTCAAAGTGAAGAAATTACAAGAACTTAGTGCCATAGCACATAACCCCCTCTTGAATATCTTTTTAACTTTTTTTGCTCTGGAAGCTAAACGACACATCGGAAGAAAGAATGGATGTGATTTTCGGACTCCTCATTATTTGTTTAGTAAAATTAATGGGTTGGCTTAACCTTCCATTTTCTTTTAGCCCAACCTTCCGCTTTTTTTAGGTACGGCAGGCTAGTTCTTGCAGGTTGAATTGTTTTCAATCTCAAAGAACGAAAAACACAAAACGATAGAAATAACTTTTCGAAGTAAATGTGCTAAAACACGAAATACACATGCCTATGTAAAATAAAAAAGAAAGAAAAAAATAGTAGATATAATATATACAGGTGTGTGTGTGTGTGTATATATATATATATATATATATATATATATATATATATGTGTGTGTGTGTGTGTGTGTGTGTGTGTGAGAGAGAGAGAGAGAAGGAAACTGCGAAAATGAAAGTGAATTCAAATTTACCTCATCATATCAACAGTGAAAAACATGATATAAAGCGAAGCAAAAGACAATAATAATAATAATAATATTCTAGGTTTTCGTGGCGCAAAATGTTGAAACAGAAGCTCAAACCCTTTTTTCAGTAGATTTGTTGTCATAATTTTGCATTTTATAATTATTAATGTATACCTTGTAATGCACTTATTTGGACAGAAACTTGGGGGGGGGGGGGGGGGGGGGGGGGACGACTTTTCTATTCTTTGCATTTCGGAGGAAGATGCCCTTTCTGTTCCCGCGTAAGGTACTAATTGTACTGCATGTTACCTCCTATACTGCTTTTATATTAAATTTTTAAATTGAATTGGGAGGGCAGCTGCCCCCCAGTGCGCACGCCTATGTTCACAGAAGTTTATGACTTTCAAGACCTGTAGACACGATGCTAAACTGTATGAAACGGAAAGAAATACCAGCGATTGAAATGTGTGTAATATGTCAAGCCGTACGACATTTCTGCCCAATTTTCCTTTCCCTCTTAACAATTCGATAAAACGAAGTTGCACAGAATACTTTCTTTGTAGTATTCACCTATCAAATTTAACTCCAATCTTAGTACGTATGACATGACTCATTACATAAATAATCAATGCGCTATTTCTGTAAGTCGTCAGCTTTCAAAGACGATGAAGCCGAGCAGTAACGTACACGCATACAAAACACAAAAATAAGACCAATGTTACCCTCAGAAGGAAACCTTAACTTATTTCTCGTACAGATTTTAATAGTCTCTGTTCTATATAGAAAGGGATTTAGCTTTTCAGGATCTAGGTTCTTCATAGCTTCATCTAGTTACACACGATTCTTCAGAGCTACATTTCAGCTTGAGCCTTAGATGCCTAAAGGCCATACATAACAATAAAGCAGAGCTACCGCTGCAGTTACACCGTGAGGTTCTAAAGAGCTAGGGCTGCAGTTACACCGACTGGTTTTTGGAAGCACACTCTGGACCACACATTTCTCCAAGGTAATAATGCTTGAGTTCCTGCTTAGCCGTAAGTGAACGCTCTCGCTTTTAGTGCAAATGGTCCCAGCTTCGACTCAAGATGGTGGCTTAGAGACTTTGAGAAGCTAACTTACCATCATAATGATAACTAGGAACTACTTGAAGTAGCGGACTCTGGTCATGAAAGTCAGATATAGTTACGATGCGAATTGCTGCGTTGAAAAGGTAACACTCAACTGTGCTGTAGGGTGTAACACATATTTAGATAATAGACTAACCCATTAAAAGAGAAATAATACAGGAAGTGAACTATATCTTGTTTTTAGGATGCGTAGTGACGCGCTTCGTTTAGTCAAAACTTCGAGTTACAAACAATATATGAAATAGCTGTAAAATGATTGTGTAGATTTGCCAACGGACTTGTGTGTATTTTGGGACTCACATTTGACTAATGACGTTAGGCGGTGGCCGACTAATGTTGTGTTGAATGTCGACCTGTTACGTGCTGTGTTCTGCCATGCGAGGTCCAAGTGCCTTCGGAATTTTAGTATGATTCAGGGTCACTGCACGGTGACCTGAAGTTGTGTATTCATGGAAGAATTTACCTGCAGTCATATGAAGAAACAACAATACTCTACATAATGAACGAAGAGTGTTAGTGTACCATTTTAAGGTGACATTGGTTTGATTGGAACATTTATAAAAAAGATGTTACTGAAATCTAAAATCTCTATTATTTAGTGAAAAATAACATTAGCGATTGTTTTATATCCTGTCCAGTGTTCTAGTTTCTGCCACGGCTGTTGGCTGTTCTTTTTCAACTTATTGCAAACTGAATAAATGGCCAAGGTCCTATTTGAGCTGCAGTCATGAAGTTTAATTTTAATTAATCTGCTTATAAATCTACCTAAGACTTCAAAGCAATGTAGTTACTCATTTCCTTTTATGAATTCGTATTATCTCAAGAATTTCTGCTTGCTCGTCACTGTGAACAACTTGATCACATGTTTCCCCAGCAATTCACAGTAGTAAGTTTCATATCACGTTTGTAACAGTGAGAGGTATTATACATTTTTAGCCCACATTAACACTATTCCATGTTGTTTCTCAGTTCTTTTGTATCCAGTTACTGTCCACATATAGCAGAATGTCCATTATCCGAACCTAGAAGCGACAGAGTGCATAAAATTTAAAGGTATCTCTAAAATAATATTACCATTACAATGTAGTACAGTATATACAGAACACAAATAGCACAGAACAGAACCAACACGACACAGCACTTCCAACAGCTTTTTTTAAAACTGAAACATTTGTTCGTGCCAGTGATGTCGGTTTCGTAAAAAGAAATTTCCCATCCAAAGCCCTGAAGTTATTCACTGTTAAACTTTATCCTTTCTCATTGTTTACAATATTGCTACTACTGTATTTAATTTACCAAGTTCGGGTATTTGACGTCTCGGATGGCTGACGTTCGGATAAGTTAAAACCGCAGACACATTACGTAAAAAGGAAAATCCGAAAGAATTCGAAGGCACACGAATTGCTAGCATTACACTTTACCGAAGATTATATAGTATTATAGTTTGTACAAACCCTTATGACGTTTGGCCTTGAAGAGCGAAAAAGAACCACGACAGGGCTGCGAATGGGAGGGACAAATGCTTGCGTCATTGATTCCGTCAGTTTGGGGAACAGCAGGTGGAATTCAGTGTTCTTGAAGCAGTGAAAGTACAACTGTCGTTGTCTCTGGGGCATTGTTGACAAGTTTCACGCCAGGTGAACGTAAAGAATAACTCAAGAGTTATTTTATAGTAGTACTCCGTCTTCATGAACCAAAAATTTACTTTTTTCACGCAAACATGAGCAACAATTAGAACTAACTACTCTACCACTGAGCTACGGCGGGCTGATAACTAACTAGTGTACTAAAACAAACTCTAATCTACTCACTACATAAATGAAGAGAAATGAACTTACCAAATCCACACATTCCTAAAGGAATAGCTTTCAACTGTATAGGAGACGGCTTAACGAATCCAGATTTCTGGAGCCCTTGCAAGGTATGATCTGATAAAAGCATTCCAGTGAAGTTTATATCTTCAAAGATTTTGATGTCATCAGTGCGAGGTTTAGCTTCTAAATTATGAGCCTTTCTAGCAGCCATTCTGGTTTCCATAACTGTAGGCTGGAAATAAAATTATATTTTATAAGAAAAAAAAATCAAAATATGAAAAGTTATAATACAGCAGTACGAAAACTTTTACCTGGCACCACTGTTAAGAGGACGGTTTGGCGAATCCCAAGACTGATCAGATTCAGGATTTATCTCGTAAATCAGACCGAACAATGACAAATCTGATCAGTCAGGAGACGTGAATTTTTGGTCTTAACAACGTTTGATTTTGAATGTCAGATGGATGAATATGTCATTTCCATTTTTGAATTTTATTTACGGACTAAACGCATTTAAGGCTCAGGCCGGGTTAGGGGAGGGGAAACGAAGCGGGAAGTCGTCGACCAAGGCCTAAGTTGAAGGTATCATCTGAACATTTGCCTGGTATGACTGAGGAACTCCCCTGGTAGAACTTGAGTTAGGATGGTCGGCCGGTGCGATTCAACCCACGACCTCCCGCATGCTAAGCCAACGCATGTCATTCTCATGCTGTTATGTGTATACCATGAAAGGCATTATGACTCATCCAACATGGACAACGCAGTGACCGACCACGTGTGCCTAACCATGACTAGTGACGTCTAGGTAGAAATTTCCATGGAAATAGACGCCTAACCAGAAGCTTAGTGGAGCATCTCATGGAATATAGAGGCAGAAGACACACTTGAGTGTGTCTGTTAACATAAGACACTGGACAGAGCGCCTCACTTGGGCTCGTGAACATGTTAATTGGACTCTAGAAAACGGTCAAACTGTGGCACAGTACGTTTTTTCGGTGTAATGGTAGGGTTGAAGGGTGGTGGAAAGCTCATGAACCATATTAAGGGAATTTTGACCATGTGATATATCGTTGAAAAAGAGGCAGTTCATTTGTTTAGGTTTCAAACAATACTAAAATTATCTTTGTACGTCAACTAGGACAGGAACAGTGACTGTTTACGTGAGGTCTCGTTGCCGAAAACAGACATCTGTTTGTCATTTTTAAACAGACGTAAGAGAAAAAGTACACAACACATTACACCAAAATTTCACATAATTTAATTTCTATTTGTTATCTATAAACTTTTATCAACATCTGCGAAGGTCGGGTTGAAAATCATAGTTTCTTGTGTTGACTTGGCAAGAAATGCGCCCTATGACGTGTCCTGAACGATTATTGCGCAAAACACAATTGGACGACAATTGAAACACACGAGTTACTAGATTTACTCGATATTTGCTTGGAAAGTAATAAGTCCTAGTTCAAAGACAAATACAGCCAACAGACGAAAGGTTTGGCCATGAGCAAGTATCATGTCTCCCATCTCTGCAGACACTGTAATAAATAAGTTTTAAAGAAAAGATGTTGGAACATAATGAATTCCAAAATATTAGTTAATTTGGATGACTTTTTTCTATACGAAAGAAAACAGTTGTCGGCACTGTAAGACATCAATACATACATTCGGATTTAAAATTCATCAGAGGAGGAGGAAAATGGTACACTTAAGTGAATTTCAGCCTTCAGGCATCTCAGGCAGAGATAGGGCGTGGCAAGAGAATGTTCGAAGAAATGTTTGAACTGGACCATGGCCTTGTTAGTAGATACCAACCCGGCATTTGCCTGGTGTGTCTGAGGGCAAAATTCTGGAAAAAAAATTAGTCAGGATGGGCGATCGCTGGGGTTATTCCCAAGACCTCCCAATGGTTAAACCAACGCTCTACCAACTGAACCACGGCAGCTCGGTTGGTACACTTAACTTTTGGATTTGAATATACAGTAGAAACTCGTTAAGTCGGATCTGTTAAGCCGGGATAATGAAAATCCGGGTTATACGAAGATTGTGGCGAAAAATCGGTAACGTGAAGAAAAACATCACCTTTTAATCAAATAAATAACGTACTTACAGTATCTAGTAGTACATTTATGGCTACACAGCAAAACACATTGAAAAGTTTACTTATTGGAGAAAAAGTTCGTAAGTTTCTACTGCTTTAGTTTTGAATATTGCTTGCGTGCGGCGCGATCTCGCACCCGCTTCAACATGAGAAGTTCAGTCGGTGTAGTATACGCCTGTCGCTCAAAAGTAATTTCCGTTCGGGTTATCCGAACATACGAGTTAAAGGGAACCGGCTTAACGGGGTTGTACTGTATACAGAAGAAATAATAGATTTGAAAGCATCATTGTACGCTATGTACAAAGGAGAAAACTGTTATTGTTATTGTACCTAGGTATATAGACAGAATAATATTTTTATGAACAGAGAAATTAACACATTACAATGGTGCATAAGGGTACTTTCCCTATAAAAGTTTCTTCTCTTTCTTCTGAGTGCATCTCGTAAAGAATACCCGTAATTATTAAACTATTCAAGGATTATCTTTAGATCTGGACAGCAAAATTTGAAAAATTACAGGAGAGTGACAAAGAGGGAAAAGTGAACGCAAACGGCGTCGTGAAGCGTGGTGTTAAATTTTATTAAAGAATACTACAACAAGGAACGAGACACTGAATTGAATTTCTTCATGGTCTTTTGGCATCTAAGACTTAGGCAGAGAGAAAAGATGCGGGAGGGAATCGGCCAGGGGCTAATTTGAAGTTATCATTCTGGCATTTGCGTGGTGACGAGAAATCCTCAGTCAGGATTATGGGCCGCTGGAAGTGAACCCAAGACGACCTGAATGCGTATGTCTCCCACTGACCTACGAGAGCTCGCCGAGAGAAACCGAAATTATTAAAAGAAAAAAAAAAACACGTTCGGCAGAAAATCGGAATGTCAGAAGTACGGAAATAAGGTGACAACGCGAAAGAGAAGTAACAGCTAAAAGTGTTAGTTCGATAAACGAGTAGACGGCAAAGACTGTAACACACGGGTTTCAGAGGTAAAGTTTCCTCTTTTAGAGCTCCAAAATTACGAAAAACTGTACTTCGTAATCCGCAACCAAGTAATCAATCAATGTTAATTGAAATGGTTATCAGTAACCGTAATAAACTGGAGCAGCTACTGGGGGGAGGTTTATACAACTTGATGTGTCAGACATTCACAGAAGATTAGTAGTGTTGGTAAAGTAGTGGAGATCCATGAGTCAAAGCTTGAAAAGAAGAAAAGGTGTCTGGAACTCCAGTTGAAAATAGAAGAAACTGACGACAGGAGAAATATTTGCTCCAGTAAAATCGAGTTAAAACGAAAAAAACATCTTTTTATGACAAAGGAAGGGTTAACTTCGGTAATAGGCATCCAGAATTAGAAGAAAAAAAAAGTATAATTACGGAAGTAAGTAAGTATTATATAACGATTTTCGAAGTTTCTGTGCACGGAGAACGAAGTTATATCAGTGTGAAGTCCCTTAAATTAGTCTGAGAGGGAGTATTAAAAGTGATGGGAATCGCGTATGATGAAAAAACTCTAACCTGACTCTAAATAACCCCTCTTCGCTCTCTGTCGCTTGTTCGATATACTGTCCGTGTTGTTTCTTGTGTGACAAAATATGGATTCATTTTACTTTACCCAATAGTGTAAAATTTACAGGAGAAAAGAAGTATTTTTAACGTCAGGGCAAGTTTGTGAACTATTATTGAAGGTAATCTTAAAGAGTCCGTAATGCATGAGAAAAAGCAATAATCAGATGGAAATATTTGTCTTCGTCCCCAATGGGGCATGGACCGAGGGTGATGTAATGAAAGCGGGAAGGTAATTAAATAACGTCGTGTATAACAGTGAAGTTTGAACCGTAACTTATTGCATTGGAATAACCAATGTTATACGTGCGTTAGCGTATAACCGTATAATGGAAAAAAAAAAGAAACCTCATTTTTCTCACCTACGTTAACATAACCAATGTTCCGAAATATACTATAAATAAAAAAAAAATAAAAAATGAGCCAACCTGATTTTTCTAACCGTCCCTAACCAAACCAGTTCCGAAATAAAAAAAAAAAAAATGAACCACGATTTTCCTAACCTCCCCTAATCTAACCCATATTCCGAAACATATTAATAAAAAATGAACAAACCTTAAAATAAGTCACCATGTTTATATATTGACTTTATCGAGTGCGTATTTGACATAATTAGTATTCATCCGTAGCAGCCATGTTTTATGTTTTGACAAAGTTGTGCGCGTATGTATGGAAATAATAATTAGACATGGGTTTTCCTACAACGTTGTGGATTACTGGCAGTCGATACATGTTTATGGAAGAGCCTGATTATTATTGAGAATGTAATAAATGGAATATAGATATGGTTCAGTAGATGGCAGAAGGCGCGGGCCATAAACTAAAGTTAATCCCAAAATATTTATCATTCACAACACGAAGTGTGGCAATTAGTATTCCTCCTGTCTCTTGCTGAGTTTGTGTGCGTATTTTACGAAATGGATTGCTCATTGTCGCCAGGTGTTTACAGAACTGCTGGCGTGAATTATTTTCAACGTAAACTGTTATCAAGCGTACATACGACAAATAAATTACAATGGTTGGATGCTATATCTCGAAAAAATACCAAAGAAGAAAAGGGTTAACTATAGTAGAGCCGGACCAATTTTAAGAAATTTACAGGATGAGTTGAGAGAACTGAGTGTTGTTTCTAAGTGGGAGGGAAAATAGTAATGTGGGTAACATTAAAAATGAATAATAATCTTGTTGCAGTGATTTTTTTAAGACACACTGCATGTGGTGGCGGAAGGGACTACTTGGCGTAGAGTTACAGTTGTTGTCATGTGGATGCGGGTGAGGCAGTGTCGAAATGGCGCGTTTCTGATGGTTGTGACATTTCTTGCGTGAGTTTTATTGAATCGTACAAAAATGACGAAGGAAAGTTGAAAATGTGTGAAAGACACGGTCTACTAAAAAGGCGAACAGTTTTACACGATATTCTAATGGAAATTGGGAGAGAGTACACGCCTGTGTACTGAAGAAAAGTGCGAATATGTGAGAAGATATATTTCGTAAAGATACATAACCTCACCTAACCACGTTTGTTTGGTCACTAATTTCAGATAATATACGAAAAGTGCAAGAAAAAAATTGCGTTAACCGCACACCCCTCACGAACACGAGCTAGGGTGCCGGCAGTTTCTTATGCGTGAGTTTTGAGTGATTTTGGTTTGGTCACTAACTACTATAGAAATGCCGAAGAAAATAATACATGAAATCTGGGAAAAGCAAACACTTGACAGTGGAAAGTTTCCTCTTTAGATTCGGTACGTTACGTCAGCTAAGGTTAGATTGCGGTTAAGTTTAGTATCGCCGGACCAGTATTAAGAAAATAACGGGTTGAATTACCCAATGGAATCTTCGCCTGGAACACACACACAAAAACACCGAACCTGGCTTACCTAACCTCAAAGTGCCCTTGATTAGTACTTGCATTAAGTTCTTGTCGCATGCGTAGTAAAAAAAAAAACACCGAATCTGACTTACCTGACCTCCAAGTACCCTTCGTCACTGGGGCATGTTTTTCTATTTTCTGTCGCTGTGCAAAGGAAACAAAACACCGAACATGACCTACCTAACCTCCAAGTGCCCCTGATCAATCGCTCGTGACGACCGATTTTCGTCTGGTCTGGCGATACGTAATAAATGCCTTAAAATGTTTCGTTTGTTAATATTTTAATATTGAAAGCTTAAATTGTTTCTAAAATTATTTTTCACACTCACTTTACCTGTACTTTAGTAATTAATACTATTACATACCTACTGAGTTCCAAAAATTGAAATAACTTGCGCACCACAGAATATAAACAAAAATATATCACCGTTGCCAGATCACTCTCCTTAGTTTAAAACATTTAAGTCATCTAAAAAATCCACCAACATACAATTCCACCACTAGCCAGTAGAAATTTGAATAGGGGTGATATCGGTATGGACGTGCCTAGAGTAACGACGGTTTTCCGTCGTTGCCTTAAGCTATTAACCTCGAAGGTTAATTTGCAAGAGCAACGACGGGACGGCACAAAACTTTGCGTAAAGAGTACTTTTGCGTATGCTCACCGCTAACAGGGGGGGCTTCGCCTCCCAGGTCCGTTCGGATGCAACCTCCTCCCCTTGCACACCTCGCTCTACCCTGGTGGGTTTATATACATTCCAGTTTTTAGTGGTCGCTTTTAAAATTGTAAATCATAGCTTTTATTAAATTTCCTTTTGTGTATTTACATAAAAAAAACTTTAATTTTCTTTAAAAATCTTCAAGCTACGCGAGAGTGGAATATATTCCGTCGTTACTCCCTTTTACTCGACACAACCTTTTACTTTTTGCGAGATTCGGAAAAGAAATAGCAGTTAAGTAAGTAGTTGCTACTTTTCAGCGGTCGTAAGTAGTGATATCAAGCAGTGAAAAAATAGCTGCTATGCCCGGAATTTTTTGCCTATCATGATTTTTATAAAGTAAAAAGCTGGCAATGAATATTGAAAACTGAAAAGTAGGGACAATACTACCACGATTTGGTATTTCTAAATTCGTAAGTTTTACTTTCTTCAGCCGTTGCAAGCTGTTTCGATGGCGGTTTATTTTTTAAAATGGTTAACTTAAAAGCGTACATTATACGGAGTAACATATTTAAGAGCTTTGTACACGGGTACACATTGTTTTGCAGTTCTTCCATACTGCCATGTAACATACACGTTATACCTTAGAAGACACTCAAATGGATGAGCAAAGCAGCTCCATACGCTAGGTACAAACTAAATTTTCACATCTAGCAGGGTGATTGTACCAGTAATGGACCAATCGCCAGTGGTTGACCAATAAGGGAAACAAGCAGTAATAATAGTTTATATTGGATACAGTAGGAAACAAAGTACGGATAAACTTTGCTTTATGATGGCAAGGTTCTAGAACACTGGCCCGCCTGGGTGAATTCAATATACTAGCATTAGGAAAATATTTCTAATTTGTTTATGATATACTAACGTGAACTAACCTACCCTTTAGTCACAAAACATAGGTAAACAGAAATAGCTTATGGTTTTCCCAGTGTAAAATATGCGAACCAGTGATCTAGAGCCGTCCCTTTTATGACACACATCATGTTCCCCATACTGATGAATTTATACACTCTTTTCCACGCATTACCTTGTCAATAATATCATAGGGTTAAGTTCCACAGAAGCGATCCAGAAATAGTAAAAGTTAGCAAAATTTACAGGAGAAATGGGTAATTTAATCTCATGTGTAGGGTGAACAAGAAGGAAAGAAAATGAGAAGTTAGTTAAATCGCAAGAAAAATCAGTTGTATTGCTATTTACAAGGAGCGGAAGTGTTGACTTATGAGGTAGACGCGGCAGCAGTCAATCCAACTGTGGGTAACTGATTGTGTTAACTGTGTAAAATTACAAAATGCGTATATATATAACTTTACCCGACTTAGCTAACTTAACCTAACCCACAGGAGCTTGACTTGTAAACAGTAAAAAAGGACAAAAGCTGATGATGTATTGAAATAATTCACAGCTCAGTAATACATTATAAGATCAATATATCGCTAACATAACAGGGAAACGAATAAGATGCGGATTTAAATTCACGGAGTAACATTAAAGAAAGTCGTAATCTTTCGATTAACATGCAGGTAAAACGTAGGAACTTATAAATTAAAACCAAAAACGTTTCTAACGACTTTCATACGAAAATAAACAGAAGGTAATTGGATCGATTCTGCGGAATAATCACAGACTAAATAATAATATAGACATACCGCTTACCTATTTTCGACTGCGCTAAATATAATAGGTTTTTGCTTAAGAGCACGTGATTCTAAAGTCTTCCGTTTGGTGTGTCTGGCTGCTACTACTGTAATGAACCAGCGCCGACCGGGTAGCTGTGCGGTCTAAGGCGTTAGACCAACGACTCAAAAGCTCCCCGTTTTCGAATCCCGGCAGGGGCATGGATGTTTGTGGATTTTAACTGGCTGTAAATGGGCCACTCGTGATGGGCCGAAGTCAAAACTTACTAGACTGGCCCATATAAAATAAAATTTACGAAAGTTTAAAAAAAAAAAAAACAGCGACTGAAGGTAGTCGCTAGGGTCATCTACCGGCAGGCTTCAAAATCACGTGCTCCTTAGCCTTAGATGCCTAAAGATAGTAAATAAAATTCAAAGAAGCCAAAATTGTCCAAAACACTGCATTTCATGATTCAAGCAAATCGTCGTTCGGTGTACACATTGCTTAAGACACGTTTTTTTTTAAATTCATTTATTCAGCAGTACAAAGATGATCAAAAAGGAATGTAAAACATCTAAATATATCAATACAAAGAATAATAACAGCCTGAAATACAGCATGGCAGAGTACTATGAAGTTCCAACACTAGAACCCCACGCAGCCACCACTACAACTCTGGTCCCCAGCCCCATAACTAAGGGACACATTACCAACAATACAAAATTAACAAAAACCCCGAACCCGCGATCGAGTCCATCGGAGCCGCCACTGACTCAAGCCTATGAACAAAGAAACAACCATCTCTTTATATTACTTAAATAAGGATTCGGTTGTATCGGGCCAGCTCCAAACCCACGGAAGGAGCCCAGAAGCTTAACTGCATTCTCATATATTTTATATTCTTCTACCGTGTGCCACTGGTCCTCCATAAGCAAGAAATGAATTGGGGTGGGTATGAGCCACACAAAGAACTTCCTGCGCATTACATGCAAGGGGAGAGAAGTATAGTGCGAGAATATATACAGTGAGTCGCGCCTCGTATCGATACGATGTTCGAGAGTATTAATCCAACGCAGCAATGTTAACACACACCCGTTTAACTTTGTACAACGTTTGATCAAATTATAGATGTATTCGTATTGAACACAAAGAGGTGAAGGGCGAATGTGAAGGTCGTACAATTCGCTTCGCGAAAGAATAACCGATGCGTGAACAAGTACCAGGTGTTAAACACATGGGGTTGTCCCCTTAAACACCAGGCATCACGCCACACCTGATTCTCGTGAACACGATGACGGGTAACCTGTGCGGGAGGTAATGCCCCAATGTGACGAGCTAAGATCTCCACATAAATTTTCCGGACGGTGCGTTCATTGTCGTGATCAATTTTCTGTATATCATAAGCGATGGTCAAAAGGACATCCATTTGATAATCGATTAATCTTTGCCAGGGCTTGAAATAAATCGGCAACGTCAGAGCACTGAGCCTAAAAATATCCGTAAGCCATACTTTGATGAAGGAATTAGAGGGCGCATGGAATATACTAGTTAGCCTGTGGTACCTCAGTGCCTCTGACTGCCATCTTAAGTTACATAGTTTCAAACCGCCCTGGGCCACCGTTAGATATAATACGTCTCTAGGAACTCATAAGACGCGGCCCCGCCACCAATAGTAGCCGCTATATTTAACTAGTTGAGCATAAATGCTAGGAGAAAAGGAAAATATTTGAAGATAATATACCGCTTGGCTATAAACATAAGTGTTCAAAAATTGCACTCTTGCTAAAACCGTCTCGAATGCATCTTTGAATTTCACCATATGTCCCGTCATTCTCTGAGAAATACGTAAGTCGTTGGCAATCCTAATATGTTGAAGGGAGCGTTCCCATGTAAACCCGAGTATTTTTATTTGCTCTGAACTTTGTAATAACCCATGATGTTCATACTCGCTCCCGGAGTATAGTGGTAAAAGTTGAGTTTTCCTTGTGTTTAATTCCAAACCCACGACGCCCTTTAAATGATGAAGGATCCTAACCACCTCAGTCAATTTTGGTACCGATCGTATCAAAAAGGAACAGTCATCTACATAAGCAAATAATGTACATGACTGGCCCTTGAAAGTGACGCCCTGTATACGCGATTGAACATAATTTAAAATTGGAGTTAAGGTCAAGGAAAACAAGAGCGGCGATAAGGAGCACCCCTGAGATATGCCACGTTTAATAGGAACGCTCGGCGAAATCCAGTTATTGATTAGCAACCGAATGGACCTTCGCGCGAGGATCTGATCTAGGATCATAACCAAGAGCCGTGGAAACCCCATCCGAAGTAACACCGACTTCAGAAAAGAGTGGTATATGGAGTCGTACGCACCAGTAAAATCAGTACTCAAGATTGCCAACCCGGGAGTCTCTATGATGTGCGCGAAACGAATAATTTCCCTGATGGAAATCAGCAGGTCATAAACCGGTCGTATCCCTTTGAGCCCATGTTGCATGGGATGAAATAATGTCCCACTGACCATGCTGATCCTCCGGAATAAACATTTCATAAAGATCTTATGATCTACGTTGAATAAGGTGATGAGCCGGAAATCCCCCAGCTGAGGTAACTGTTGATTGGTTGTTCCCCTCTTTTTATGCAATAATACTCCATACGACGCTACCATATCCGGGGAAAATATACTGCCTGTCCAGAGCTCATTAAAGGCTGCGACCAAAATGGGTACTACCAATTGTTTAAACGTAAGATACCACTGCACCGGTAACCCATCCGGGCCAGTGGCTGCGTGCACATTAAGCGTATGAAGCGTATCGGTAACCTCCTCATCGGTGAAGGGCCGCTCCAGGAAATCTCGGTCCTCATCGGTGAGCACCTCTGTGATACTCTCCATTAAACACATCATCTCGTCAGACTCAAAAAGTTCAGGTCCACCATCAAACTTTTGTTTATATCCAGCATAAATAGCTTTCGGAACCTCTTCCCCGTAAAAACTACAACCGCCAGGAGCTTGAAACTTGTCAAAAAAATATTTGTTTTATGCCCTTCTAGCGATCGCATGTAACTTAAACGTCGGCGTTTCATGTATACCAAGGCGTTCCAGACGATTAAAAAAGGTTAGCGACGTATGACGTCTACTAATCCATTGTTTTATTATTGCTTGATATTTGCGAATCTCCACTATTCTCTTCTCACCACGTCTATGGGCTACGATGGCTTCGTTCAGTAAACCATAGTAGTAGTGTTCTCGTCTACGATAAAGACTGTTTTGTCTTTTCACGTACGCTTTGGCATGATATACCACCGCTTGCTTAATCTTGGTCCATCTTTGGAGGGGATG
>JAGDQP010021277.1:19439-31971 GCA_022664845.1 Lepisma saccharinum
GGGGAGGATTCCTACCAGTCATTAGACGATTATCTCGCGGAAACTGAAATGGGGTAACAAAGATGAACAACAAAAATCAGACCCATGTCCCTGGGCTTAAACGAGATTCCCCTGCGCCACTTTGCGCCATCGTGTCTGATCGTGATCACTACCACACTCCCTGCACCAAACGACACCTCCAAACCAAGAAATCCGACGTTGTCCTCAATACTAAACCGATCCTGCTTTCGGTTGTTTTTTCTTTTTGATATCACTCCCGATATGCTTACGAGATGAACTACGTTTCACTACTCTCGATTTACGGGAGCGCTTAATCAACTCGGTGGTATTCCCTGAGCTGGAGCCCGCTTCAGGAGCGGAGTTAGTATTATCCTTGTGCTCTTCACTCAAAACGACGCCTTCCACTTCGATGTTAGCCCCAATGTCAACAAAAGAATCACTTCCCGGGCACTGTGCAAACAAAACTATTGTTGTAACGTCACCGTCCAGATCGTCCTCACACTCATCGGTGTCGACTTCTAAGCCTCTCTCACGCCCGTCACCCTCCTCCAATGAAATCTGGACCACCTTCACGTCTTTAAATGTACCACTCAACGCCCTGCGTTGCCGGATCGGGACGACTTCCCCAAACTGACTCCTGTGGGACCACAGGTTCATCTCTATCATCAAGTTTGCAAAAAGTTTCAGTATTGTCACTTACCTGGTGCTCAGTCGAAACCAGGCCGATCTTACCGCTAATTGGATCTGGTGGAAGTTGTTGTCCCTGCGCAAGTTCCTTACCACGTGGCCACGCCGATCGAACCCTGACGTTAGCCTCACTAATGGTGGGGAAAACTGCTGGTGAAAATAACGGGGTAACCTTGTCGTCCTGGGGAAGATTAATCGGGCGAGGAACACTTCCTGATGCGTGTTCCGTACCAATGTCCCTGCTGCACACTGTCGTCGGATGGGATGGTTTGCCACACTGTCTACATAAACGTATTGTGTCTGAGTTAAATAATTGCACGCGGTACCGTCCTAACACTGCATAGAGAGGCACGGTCTTCTGATTTCTGCGTATGTGCACTATTCTGCGCCCGTTAAAGGAATGTCTGAAAATATGATGATCGGAGAACTTAGGATGATCAATTTGGAGCACTTCACCATATTGTCCCATATGCTCACGAACCAATGTGTCCGGAAAACGATGTGGTAAAGTAACAATAGTGATCTGCGTTATGTCTTCACAAACCTTTGTCACTGGTACGTTATATCTTACTTGATCAAATACAAAAGTCGCTTGCCCTTGTGTATGTGCTATTACCCTGTTCACTGTTTCTTCTGAATTACATTCTAGATAAACCGATTTATAATATGCATTGAGCTCTACTTGTATTATTTCGCCATCACTAAGGAGTAGTTCCTGTGCGATGTTTTTATGTATTTCTAAAGAAGAATGCCGTGTTCCAACTGCATGAAAGTCTAACTTTAGTGTGAAATCTCGATAATATTCAGCCATAAATCAAGAAATACTATGAATTGTAAGTCACTGTCCTATTCAACACTCTCCGCCGCTAGTAGTCAAACGAACAGCAACCAACCGCAGACGAACACCCACAACCACTGTTACTCCGTCCACGACCTACGGCCGAATCCTCAATAGATACTATTTCAAATCTGTGTGTTGGAATGAGTAATTTTTAAATATGGATATTAGACATCAGTAACCCAGAAACATATGGAAAGCACCCTTCAAGAATAAAAATCGATCATTAGATACAATATAAATTATATTTGTGGTCATTTTTAAAACATGGCCGTCATCTTGAATCTTAAGATAACATTTTGGTGCGGGTCAAATCTATTCTAAGAGTCTTAATAACTCAAGAACATATGGAAAGCACCGTTCAAACATTAAAATCGCAATAAATGCAATATCGGTTACATTGAGCATCATTTTTAATACATGGCTGCCATCTTGAATCCTAAGGGCTGTGGTTCAAATGGATCCTAATGGTCGAAGATATGTCTGCACCAAAGGTTTGCTTTCTTCATAAAACGCAGTTTTCTTTTGGTAGAACTTGGATTATTCATTTCCAATTAACATGCACATAAAACTTATTTCAAAGCATTATTAATAGTAGTAGCATAAACCCCACTGACAGTTATTTCACTAACTGTTAGAACATACTTTCGTCTTGAAACAAAAAAATATCACAGTGATAATGCAAAGGTAGTAAAATCATGTATTGACACAAAAAACATCAGTTTAAAATTATGATTTTTTCAAGACCAGTGTAAAATTTTGTCATAATTTATTTTTGTATGTCATCTACACATATTTCTCTCGTTGAGAAAAAAAAACAACATGTTTTGTTAATTAGACCCTGAGATATAAGATATTTGTTAAACACTACACATTATACCACCACGGCTTCAGCAACGTATGATGTGCACGTTGTTCCGAAAATTCAACCCCCCTGTATCTCAGAAACTCTGAGCTGTTCGTGCCTTAGTAGTTTTTACAAATACCCAAAGTTTCATTGAGATCGGAATCGGTGGGTAACATGGCCTGCATGACGTGACCGTGGAATACGCTTACAGTCCATTTCGTGGCAGCCAAAAAAACGTAAAAAATGGAGAAGACATGTAATGTTTGCAACATGTGTGGAAGTGTTCAAGTGTTAAATAAAATAAATTTTTAACACTGCAGAAAAACTACTTTTTAAATGTAGTTATCTACAACTACATTTTTAAAAAAGTAGCTACAACTACTCCAGAGTAGCGTATCACACTATTTGCTACTTTAATAACTACTTCCGTGGCAGTGGAAGGTTTATCATTCAAATAAAGTTACCTGCTTATTTTGTATTGCGGTCCTCTCCCTTCTGACATACTGTAGATGTTATTTTGTGATATACCAGCATTCCTCATACCCGTGGCTTTAGCAGCTTTGGAATTCTTCCTTAACCAGATACTCAAACCTCATATCCCAACCACAGCTTTCCTTCTTAACGTGGCAAACGTAGTTCTCACATGTAGCAACTTCACCTTTGACGACAAAGACTACCTTCAGATCCGAGGCACAGCCATGGGTACAAGAATGAAACCTGTTTATGAGCAAGCATGAACATGATCTCCTGTAAACCCAGCCTTTGTCTCCACTACTTTGGATCCGTTTTTTTTGGATGATGTCCTGATGTTATGGTCTCATCTCAACACATTCCTAGAATTGCTGAACCAATTCCGGGTTGTCCAGTTTACTTCGTCCATTTCTAACAAAAGAGTCACATTCCTTGACGTGGACTTCACTTTAGAAAACAACACCCTCACTACTTCCGTTCACATAAAACCTGCTAAACATATACAGTATTTACACTACTCAGGTTCCCATCCTTACCATATCAAGGAAGCAATTCCTTTCTCCTTTGCTCTCAGAGGACACCGCCTGAATTTCACCACCTTTGCTACTGAAACTTACAACCATCGCCTCCAGGAGGCTCTAGTCAACCGAGGTTACCTATCTAACCTTGTAACCAAACAGATTCGCTGTGCATCCTCATACATTCAACTCATTCAAACCTCAAACACCAATCTCAATCCACCGGCACTAACCACCCAGTTCCATCTAAACTAACCAAGATCAAACAAATTCTATACTTTCATTTCCAACCAAACCAAGATTAGTTTGTCTGCACCCCCTAATCTTAGAAACATCTGTGTCCATACGAATCCTTCCTCGCCACAAGCCCATATATGCAAGAGACCCAGATGTATAATCTACTCCATTTTGATGACTTCTCCCACAGTCACTATCGATACTGCTAGTGGTCTGTACACCCTAAATCCCAAGGGTATATTCCACACCTCTAATGTAATATACATCCTAAACTCCAAGTTCTGTGATGCTTTTTATTTGGGGCAAACAGGGCCACTTTTACACTATTAACAAACCAGATGCTCCAGTCTCCGTACACACCGAATCTCACCACACCAATTTTGATCTATCTTTCCTGGTTGCCATAATACATGTTTTGCTCCCTACGACCAGTACCTCAACACGCCGTCTATGTGAGGGGTCCTTTATTCATGGCTTGAGGGCAAAAATGAAACCTGCCTTAACCTTCAATAACTGTAAATCTCCCGTTTGCTCAACATTTTCAATGGATTTGCTGCCACAATCCCCTCCTGAACTTACACGCTATACAGTTGTCAATTGTTCCAAGCTCCTGTAACTTCACGCTACTCCGCAGTCAGTTGTTCCAGCTTGATGCGTCGTTCGCTGCGTGTCGCCACTCTCTCTTTAGTCTTTCGTTTATTCTACACGTGCACGTCATTTTCTCCTCTATTCATGACTAAGAGCCAATATTGGACTCGAAATATAAAAGAATTCTTTCTAATTACTGTGTGTGTGTTCTCATATGGAAAAAGTAAGCTGTAAGTAAATTCGTTCCTTTTGTCGTATGTTTATCTTAAATTGCCCTTCCGATTTTCCTTGGTGTAGGCATAGTTTTTGAGTATTTTTACCTACGTCAGCTCAAAACCTCGAATGCCAGGTTGACGGATGAAATAAATAGAAGATGTAAAATGGCGTGGAGTTCGTTTGGAGGATTAATTTTTATTTTCAAAAGCAAACTACGAATGTGTCTCAAGCGTAATGTGTATAATCAATGTGTCTTACATGTAATGATGTACGGCTGTGAAACTTCAACATTGAATGCGCAAATGACTCAAAGATTAAGAGTTACACAAAGAGCACCAGGGAGATGCATGCTAGGATTAACTAGTAGGAATGAATTCGCGCAAAAACAAAGGTAGAAGATAATATAATCAAGACTGCGAAGAAGGTGAAGTGGAGATGAGCCAGTCACGTAACTAGACGAACAGATAGAAGATGGACAACGAATGTACTACATTGGATTCCTAGAGAAAAGAAATGACCGAGACGACGTCCAAATGCAAGATGAGTAAATGAAATCAAGCGTTTTTCAGAGCTACATGGATGAGGATAGCAGCAGATTGAGATATGTGGAAAGTATAGGAGGAGGCCTTCATCCAGCCGTGGATAGAAAATGGCTGAATATGATGCTGATGATGATAACAACATTATTTGAAGGTCGTCCTGAAGATGACGTATTACATCTCTCGATGGTTGTTATTCCTCTCTGATCACAATAAAATCAGTTCAAGTTGTTCCCTTTCGCTTCTCTATATTAAGCAGTGTTATTTCACATGAGCAAAGAACACTGATAGGCATTTGTTTCACATTGACACAAACGCTGTCCCTATATCTCTTAACATACGAAAATTTGCCCCATAGTTCATAGATCACGTCCACAATTTAGCAAAGTGACGGGGCAGCATTTCGAATTACCCCATTATTATTATTATTACCCCATAAACATTCTGTCGTGTGGGGAGGCAAAAGTACTACCATCGGAATCGCAGTGAGTTACTCTCAGGCAGAGTGTTCATCTTCATTTAGTATCCAGTACGCTGGCCACTCATCGCTGTAAATAGTACATCGCCAGAACAATTACGTGCCAGTTTTCGGTGTATGATTTAAAGTAGTTCTGTCTATCTAGCCACTGAACTACGAAATATCTTCTCTTCACTACCAGTGACAACATGATGCCATGAAAGAGCACCACATTTACCACATACTGGTAGATTATTTGCATCGGGTAACGAACCTCGATCACGAAGACTGTAATGCAGATCCTCAGTTGCAATTATAGGGTAGAACTCAGCGGCGCTTATCTTCATTGGCTTTAGCAATGCCAATTACAGTCGACGTGGAAGGATGGGGAGATTTACACGTCATTCCAGTGCAGGAACGATTTGAGAATCGGATGATTCATACTGATAGTCAACGTCAACTATAGGATAGGTTACCTGTTGCAAGAATACCGAAACATCTGTCCAGTATTAATCATGGGTAGAGCCCGGAAGTTTGGCAAAATGCCCTTTCGTTGCTAATTGTCAGCATATAGATAATAGGTAACCTTTTTATTCATCGTGGGAGAGTTAAATAGGTTTTCCATTTTGCCTTATTTTGCGTATTCCTAAACATAGTGCCTTTTAATGTAATTTAGCCATTTTTTTTTTAAATTGGCATTGAACACAAACAAAAATATAGTAGCGTTGCCTTTGTCGCCTTAAGCTGTCTCCTAGCCGTGGATTCAGAGGGAGAAAATTGTGACTAGGGGTGATTCTTTAAGTCTCGTGTATCGCCTCCCATGTACTGTCACCCTTCACTGGTTTCAGTATTTTCTGAATCTCTGGTACAATTCATGGCATTAAGACCTGTTACTAGCTGATGACCTGGCAGCTCACGTATACTACGCTACATTGCCAGAAGCAATAATAAAACTTGAGAAGAAAGGCGAGAAACTGGTGTCAACGATGGATATTGTGTGAGAAACAATAAACAAACTGTTGGATGTGTCAGGTTTACAATCATTATCTAGAGTCAATTTAAAACATATGCAGTGTTCTTAAAACTGAAAAATAAATTGCCGTTGATACGAAACCGTTAGTAATACCTTTTTATGTATGCACCTCTTTCTTCTGTGGACATTGAGAAAACATTTTCAAAAGTGAACACAGTTCTCAGAGACAGTTAATATATGTTGAAAACTTAAAAAAACAACTTCGGATGATGTGCAACCTACAAAGAACATTGTGGTGTAGTGTAGAATAATACGCTTAATATAGGATATTAAAAGAAATTGGGGTAAGTCGTATTTAAAAAAATATATATAATGCCTTTTCTAAGTGCCTGTTTTAGCAATAATAACTGCCTGCCTATTTCAAGTAAAATTAATGCCTGAACTCCCGGGCTTTAATCATGAGTTTTGTGCGCCCAGAAATCACATCATTCTTTTGCGCCCATTTTTCTACGTTTCATGGCTATAAGGATGAAAAGAAAGCATTTGGAGACGTTTCGAGTCGTGATTAATGTATATATATATTAAGGTCGTTAGGTAACTGTGGCTCAGCCCGAATGAATGATGATGGGATGAATTGGTGGAATGAATTAAGTGACACCCCGAGAATGAATTTGGTGGAATGGAGCACCCGAGAAAACCCACACACACGGGTTTCCAGTGATCTATGGCAGAAGTAGCTAGGCTACAGTATTACCTAAAAATATCTGTTATCTATGTACTCTATTGCTTCATTTTTTTTTCGGAGGCGGCACAAACAGCTTTATCAGTTTTTCCCATAGACATTCTTCGCGACCTTTCTAAACATTACCGTTAGTGTTACGCATGAGTGGTTTTCCATACATTGAATGCCAAGCTTATCTTTTATTCTTCGTTGTGTATATAATGCGAATAAAATCTACATTTGGATAAGAATTGTTCCGTAGCACGTGTCTAGATGGGATGAAGTTCATTGTTATTAATCTCGTAAAGAAGCTAGTAAGTTTCCAAGGATGAAATCTACACTTTTAATAAAGCTGACTCCGAATCAGATCGTTGAATGAACCCCTGACGGAAATTGAACCCGTGACCACGCGCACAGAAACTGAGTGCGCTAACCTCCCGGTCACGCCAAAGTTTCTAGTACTTATGCTTCTAATTTTGCTACGCACAATTTATAATTAATCGTTAAATAATAAGAATGTAATTGCAATACGTAATTGCTTTCTTACTTATTATATTCTACGATTAAATAAGGCAATGTCGTTTTCGCTTGTTGATTTTCAAATTCATTAAAAATTCATATTGTTTTAACTTCGTAGATTTGCACAGTTCGTGGGTTTGACAGATCGGAAAATATTTTCGAGTGAATACGGGAGATACATATTGAAATCTATTCTCCTCCTAAAAATAGCTTTAGCTTTGTGTCTTTCTCATTAAAAGCAACTATTGAAATCGTCGTAATCATAATTATTTCTTCCCTTTCAGTGATATAAAAATTCGTTATGAAATAAATTTAACTTTTTTGTATATATTAATTTTTTATTGTATTTTATTTTTAGGAAGGAAAGGCTGCTTTTCATTTCCATAAGCTCAAATTCACTTAAGTTATATTCCATGATCTGTGGAATAAAGGTTTGGAAATCTTCCCAAACGGTCATGTGAAAGGCAGCCGTGGATCTATTGAAACATCTAGAAGTCATGGCCTCAAATGAAACATATGCAGAAGACTGCAACACTCTACAACGACCAATAAAAGTGAAAGAGGGCAAGGATGACACCTCCAATGAAGTAAGTTCATTTTTTATCTGAATTTATTTTTAACAGCCACTTTTAAGTTATTCATCCATGCTTTCAGTTCTAATTTCAAATAAACCAGCCATTTATCTCAAACTGCTGGAGGAAAACTCAGTATTTGAAATATCCGGAAAGTATCAAATTTAATTTTACAAAACACTCTTTCTTCGTCGATAAACTGATATTTCTAGAAACCCAGTGTGACAATTGACTACGCAAAATTTGTTCTTGTTACAGGGAAAAGAATCGGTACATACATGACATCCGATTCGGACATCAATCAATATGTTGACTTATGCCATGTGGCTGCTGAAGTACTCCACTGAAATTCTTCGTATTAATCAATTTACAGGAAATTTTGTCATCCGTCTAATAACTGAACCGTTTCGTAATCTCTTTGTTCCATAATGATTTTTTATCCTCTGCTATTCGATTTTCGTACATTTAGTGCATGTTTTATGCTTTTTAGTACATGCATTTTATCGCAGCTACTTGGGTTCCTGTCCCTACACTTCCGGGTTTATTGTAATTTATGTAATCACAAATATGCCAATATATACCCATGAAACAAACTTTATAAAAGGAATGAAAAACAGATGACAAACATTGTATAATTATTTTTTCAACTTTTTTTTTTTTTTTTAGTAAATTTATACGAGATTATATACAAAGTTTGAAAAGTACGAATAAGCCAATAATAAATCAAGAAGAATATTGAAATTTTGGAAATCTAATATTTGTTAACATCTATTAAGTGAATTCATCCAGATTTTGAAGCTAATTCTTTTAGCCGAGATGAAGATTCCAAGCCTTCAAATTTTTTCTTCAATAAGCGATCTCTTTGCTTGCGTGCGTCCTTATTCAGTTGAATAGTTCAGTCTGAAAGAGGAGCTGATACACCTCCGAAACTGTAACCATTCTTGAAGCTATTGAAGAATAGTCAGTCGGCGTTATCAGAAAGCTGTGTTTTCTTTATTTATATTGCAAGCCTTTTTGATTCGTCTTGCACTATGATAATATTCGAAATATTTTGTTTCTTGCAATTTTAGCATTAACAACACTGCTAAGACATTTAGTTGGTCTATTCTCAGTATGCAACGACAATGTTTTCTAATTGTACATATCATACATTACGAAGAGAGAAATTTTGTGGTCGTCAAATCCAGAAACTCATGAATAATTAAGGATTCCAAGCTGTGTGAACTCAAGTGATAAATAGGAATGTATGAAGTATCACCTGTTGTTCAAACCTTTCTGGAGAACAGAAGATGCTAATCACCAAAGTATGGTAGAAAACAGACACATTCAGAAGTTTCAGTTGCAATATAAGCGCCAGTTATTCCAGAGCCCAGATTGCAGTACGTATATCCGCTGGGTGATTTAAACTATGAACAGGAAGAAATATTTAATCAAAATATAAAGAACATGCCATATGATCATCAGATAAAATGTAATTATTGTGTTTCATATTCAAAGAAAACGTAAAGATGAAAGAAATGCACTATATACTGTTTATTAGACAGGTTTGTTTGACACACATGCGAGAAATTGTGGACTGGTCTATTCTGCTGTTTTAATTCATTCATAAGGTAGTACTGTTCGTAGGTTTATTTGGCATTATGGACTTTGTTCAGCACATTTAAACATGAAATTAAATAAAGTACTGTAAAAAGTGGTTTCTTAAAACTGAGAAAAATAAAAATCTTATCTGTGCAGCAAAAACAATTTCCTTAGAAATGAGATATTAGCATTTTCATGTAATTGAAAATGAAAAGATACCGATTTAGAAATAAGATCAGTGATCTTATTTTCAAGCCTGCATGTTTTCATTTTCAATCAAATGAGAATGCTAATTTCCCATTTCTAAGAAAATTGTTTCTCCGTGCACAGATATGAATTTTTTTTCTCAATTTTAAGAAATAGTTTCGAACTGTGAATCAATTTTATGCTTTTTTTTTTTTTTTTTAATAAGCTTACGTAATAAGAATAATCAAAGGTTCGCGTTTGAAATCAGCATCAAAAAGTTGTTTTAAGATCAGCTACTTTGCCATCTCTATTGCGATTTCGGAGAAATATTTAATGAAACTTTGAATTATATACATTATGAATCAAATTAACGCCAAAACCTTATGTGACAAACTAAATCTGAGAATATTCTGAAATTGTTACCAAATTTCATTCTAAGGCACTTGTTTTTTTTTTTTTTTTTTTTTAACGTTTAATAATCACAAAAATGTTGTATTATCTAACGATGACGTTGATGAATAACACGTTACCCATTGTTTCAACACTGAGTTTATTTCTAACACTAGACATCTGTCCTATTTTTGATCCCAGTCTTTCCTTCGTACATCAAGACGTACTCTTTCCGACACTCCGGCAGTTGCAAATCTTTCAACCTCATTTATCTCCTACTCTGTAACCTAGGTTCCGCCTTTTATGTTGTCGAAACCCAAACTGCTCTAACATTCCGCATCAGCAACCATCGCTGCTCCTCCAAATTTCAACTTCCGCACCTCCCCATACCCGAACACACTTCTTATCACGGTTGCACCTTTCACGAAACCTTTCGAGTCAGAATCCTGAAAGTCCTGAACCCTGCCACAGTTAGAAAGAGATGGGAGCAGACGTGCATCTCTATCCTTTCCGCCAACCATGAACCCAGCTGCATATAACTTCCTGCAGCTCAGTGTCTTCTTCTTCTTCCTTTCTCTTTGTTCCGTCTGTAGTTGCACTTTTATTCTATTTTTCTATTTGTTTCTTGTTCTCTCCATCTTTATTATTATTCCCCCCCTGATTCTGTACCCTCTTATTCCTTCAGGAAGCCCCTTACCTACTACTAGTAACCTTCGCACTTTCTTCATTTGGTGTTTTCTCCGTTCCATCTAGTCATTTTCCCGCCTCCAGAATGTGGCCACACTGTCACCCTGCATCTGTTTACAATATGGCGTTTCCTTAACACTAGTCCCGTACTTGACCTTTCTGTTCATTTTCTCTCCTACCAGTTGCAAACGCTTTTGCGAAACTTACTGTTTTTCTTTCGTGTTTGTGAAGTTATTGTTCACCTGTCTCAAGAATCTACCATGTAAGAATCCTTTATTTTTCTACCTGTTTTACCATTTTATATATATGTATATACATATATAAGGTAGATTTATGATAAGATGAAAGGGATATACGTACAGCTCTTGTTCCATAGGCGAACATACACATTTAAACATTAATATGTAGAGTACTTACGATATTTCGGTATCAATACCGTAGACTTGCTGTAGAGGCGAAGAGACGCACACACGTGGATAGAACAAACGGCTAGGACGATAGTAGCGACACGTAGCGGACAGCGCATCGTTTGGAGAACAGTTGACTGCTGTATTGCGCGTGGAACAATTGACAACTGTACAGCGTGTAAGTTCAAGATAGGATTGTGGAAGAAAAAGTGTTGAAAATGCTGAGAAACGGGTTAGAGCTATTGAAGGTTAAGTTTAGGATACATTTTCGCGCTTAAACCATGAATAAAGGTGCCCTCCCATAGACGGTCTGTACAGTTGTCAATGTTCCACGCGCTATACAGCAGTCAACTGTTCTCCAAACGATGCGCCGTCCGCTACATGTCGCTGCTATCGTCCTAGTGTTTTGTTCTATCCACGTGTGTGCGTCTCTCCTCTACAGCAAGTCTACGGTATTAAAACCGAAATATCGCAAGTACTCTACATATTAGTCTTTAAGTGTGTATGTTTGCCCATGGAACAAGAGCTGTAAGTATATCTTTTTTCTTACCATAAATTTACCTTAAATTGCCTTTTTGGCTTTCCTTTGTGTTAGTGATATTATATAGATAAACTGCTTTCTGATGAGTTCAGATTCTATTTCACTAATTTGAATATTAAGATTATTTTATTTTACATTAGGAATGATTTCATATCATTTATTAGCCTATTAAGAAGTCCGCCCTCCTAGAAAGCACAAAAGCAATGAGGTTCCGGGAACATATCCAGAGGTGCCTGGGAAATCCGCTTCTATTCCGCCCCTTCAATACCACTCTGGAAACGAGAGAACCTAGAGAAAACCTACGCAGACGATGTTTCTCCACCACAAACCCACATGGCATGAGCTGAGATCGAACCACCAGATGACGTTGAGTACCCGAGGTGAGCGCTCTACCACCCACTGATCCACCGCGACCCTCGTAAGGATAGACATTAAGGCCAAGAGAAAATGTAGTTTTAAATAGTATTTTCTGGTGTTTTTTTTTTTAACTAGCTTAAATGTATTTTAGTTATTTTGTGGTATTTATAATAAACTTCCAATTCTGTGTTTATATAATA
>JAGDQP010021278.1:5940-19195 GCA_022664845.1 Lepisma saccharinum
TCTGATGGATGGTGTTGATATTTATTTAAAACAATATTTTTACTTGCAAATGAATTGAACTTCGTATGAATATTTTTATGTATTTATGTTAGGATAGTTATTTGTGGGAATCGAACTGACAATCTTTTTGTACTACTCACAATGTTGTACACCAATTTATTGATGTCTTTTAATGAATACCAGATTTTACAGAGATAAATAAAACATTCACTAACGAAAGAAATACGATTTATTTCTAACTACACAGGTATAATACATAAAATCATGGAAAGTATAAAATTTGCATTTGATAGGTTTAATGTTATAGAAATAAAACTTTTGCGTATAATTATTAGAAAATTATTGTAACTGTTTTTTAATGTTTAGGCTATTCGATTTAATATATAATAAAATAATTGAATGACAGACAAAAAGCATACAGTACTTTTTATATATGTAAAACGTTAATGAAAGTGGGTTTTTGATTATTTAAACCACTGGTCTGCATTTTAGTTGAAGACCAAAGAACAAACTTTCATTTTGTTATGGAATAGTTTACTGTGTTTCAAAATTAAAGTCTAGTATACGTTTGGGTAATGTGGACTGTAAAAGTAACATTAGCATTTAATAATGTAAAATTATGATACAGAAATACCTTTTTATTAATATTACAGATATCTTGACACTTTGTATACATCCAGACTTGCATTGGGAATTTTAGTAAGTCACCATTGCAATCTAAAATGCTGATGGAAACAGAAAACATAGGGTCCACATTGAACAGTTAGATTCGTTTTACAAATACAAATACATTTTTTGACATATGCTGTAGCATCTGAAATTTGATGATCTTGATAGCGTACGGTAAATTCTCATTTAATAAAGCGAGACCTTTTATTGTTGTTATTATGTTTGGATATAATTTCAAAATCTTTTGTATTTGTGGGTGCAAATATTAAATCGAAATATGTGTTGTTTGTCCAATATTTTGTACAACTGTCACAGCTAAACAAACTATTATTATTACTTTTACTAAATGTAGCATATACATATGCTGTTTCAGAATAAACCGAACTAGTTTTAATTTGAAGGAAGTTGTAGTATTAATACAGAATCACGAAATAATAGGAAGTACGATTTTTTTTACCTTTATAGACATTAAAGGGTAACACGATGAGAGAAAAGGATTGGGGAAGCTGAAGGCCAGAGTGTATGTTGATAATGTTATTTTTGTATTTGCAGGACGTAATTGCATTTAAAACCAGTAAGGATTGTTGAGTGTTGCAATTAAACTTATGACATGTCGAATGCTACGCAAATACTACCACTCATTTACAATCAATCAATTCAAATATTTGTTTAATTAAACTATAGAAATGATAACACTATGAAATTAACGTTGGAAAAATGTTACGCAAGAAAAAACAAAGCAACCAATTGTGGAAAGACAATGCATCTTTCATATAATTTGTAATCTGATATTTTCAGTAAAGAAAATGCAAAATGGATTTTTCTTTACATGGGAATAACATTTTGTTATCCAACGAGGCTCATGCCTATAAAATATATTCTCTTTATATCCTCTTAGAATAAAAATAAGAATCACAGCTTACGAGTTGTGTTCCATATTTAGTCTTTCCTTTTTTACTTGTAGTATGAAAAAGATTTTAAAAGGGAAAATATATTTTATTGCGTAATGGTAACGAAGTATTGGATTAATCTCTTGTAATTATAGATCATTGTGCTTGAAAATTTAACAATGCTTCAACAAATACTTTTATCGTCAAAGACATGTTAAAGAAGAGTGCGAACACAAACTAAACCATGTATTTGTAAATTTCTTAATGCGTAAAACATAATTTTACATTTCTCTAATATACAAAATATAAAAAAGCAAAAACGCGTTACTTTTAAACTAACCTTTGAGATCAGTGAAAACAAAATTTCCGTTCATCAAAAGATGAGTACAAGCAGCTTTGCAAATACATTTAATGATAGTTATATCACAATCATTTTTAAAAAACTGACATCTTAACAAAAGACGTAATCTGTACAGAAGAGTTATGCAATGGTTTTATCTAATAAAATTGTTTAAGAAAATACTTTATGAGACGTTGCTATACTAAAGTTCACAGGTAGAACGACCACTCCATTTTATATCAGTCAAACTGATATTTCTTTTATCGATTTTTACATTTTGCGTACAAAAGTTATGGGAAACTTAGAATCACTATTCCAAAAGGTAACAAAAATCACATTAGTTTTTGTAAACAATTAAGAATAAGAATAAGTTATTTCGTGGTTGTCTAAAGTATCATTTTAAGTTGATACTGCAGAATATAAAAAAACTTAACACAAACAAAGAAAAATTACCACAACAAATGAAACAATTACTATCACATTGCATGATTCTTTTTTTTGTTTCGGTAACAATAAATTTTAACATGTAATGCAACACAAAACTTTTTATTGACACGTGCAAAGAATTTTCTTAAAATGAAGTTAGATTGTCAACAAAACTTTTTAAACAAAAGGCTGACGTACAATGTCAGAGAACTTATTCTTGATGTGCAAAACTATTTTCTAAATAAAGTTATATTGTACAAAAAAGAATTCATTTATGACATTGTCATGAACCATTTTAGAAAAAAGGCATGCAATGCATCAAAAACATTTTTGTAATCTAGAAAACAATTTTAGTCATGCAAAGTGTTGTCAAAACTTTTTGTTATGCAGAAAAGTTTTTCTACAAGTATTCTATCATAAAACTTTTTAGAAATATTCTTACCAACAAAGAAAACCAAAAAAATATTTTATACTTTCAAATACTGAATTCTGTTGAACAAGAATAAAAGATCCAACTAAAAAATTCATAAACAGAAAATAAAAATAAGCTGTTCAAAAAAATGTACATGCAGCGAAATACTCTACAATACAAAAAGCAAAAAGGTTTCATACTTTTTAATTTGTCATGCAAAATAAAAGCTATAACTATGAAATGCACAAGCAAGCAAAGATTTTAGAAACTTTCTCAAAAGATAAAAATAAAATATGTACTTAGAAAATACATTTGCAAACAATAACAGAAGATCCAAATGAAGCATAAGTATAATAGGGATGGATTGGCTGGCCTTTCTTCTATATCCATTTCAGCAAAATTCACTTCTCGATAGGGACTATACACTGTTCTCTAAGGCTACCACCTTTAAAGCGTTTTTCACAGTTACATCATTTTAATAAGCAAAGAGGGACTCTGCGACCGGGTTTCAATATTTGATAAAGTTTCAGCAAAAAGTTCTATTTCCTTCACTACATTTAAGAAGATTTCACTGGACCTGCTATATTCTTCTCCCCAGAAATCCATTATAAATAAACAAAGTTTCCTATCGTCACCAAGTCACAATACTGTTCAAAGTACTTAATTTGTTCAATCTTATACTGCTTCTGTCTTCCTTTCTTCCAAACTATAAACCAACACCACCAACAAAGCTTCTATTCACACTAACTTTAAAACAACACAATCATACGGCTTATACAACAATATTTTTTGTGCCCAAACACGGTCATTTTAAAACACTTCTGCGCAACTCATATCTCTAAGCCTTTTATTTTTTCATCTACGTCACTTCATTTAAATTCGCTACACTCTTCGTCTTAAAAATGATATTCGTAACATCATGTTTTCATATGGGTCTGTTATTAACTATAAAGTTTACACATTATTTAACCATTAAGTGAAAGTACTTCTCCCCCATTTTCTTCCTTATAAATTCAGCCCTTTACCCACAAAAGTTCATGCAATTTCTCCAAGTACTCATCATTTCTAATTATTTTTATATATGTACACAAAACTTTGACTACGTAATCATATTATCGGAATTCATCTCTAAAAATGTTTCACAAATTTCCTTACAAGTACAGTAAAGTTTCCCTACACAATTTCTCCCTTAGATTCCTTACAAATGTCAATGCAATTGTGCTAAGCTGTGTCATAGGACTATCATTATAGCATGCTATACATGTTAGTGGCAATGCCAATTTCCAATGTTCTATGATGCTTATTATTTAATCACAACTAACTTTTTAGTACAATATTCACAAACCATCATTATGTACAGTTTCATCAGCACTTAGGTTCGAGTCTTTTGTTGACCATCTTTATAGAATTTGTTCACTAATCACAATATGTTGTCTCATTATCAGTTGTCCTATAAAATATAAGCAAAACAAATGCTTTAAACCACATTTGCACAACTCAAATACCAGAAATATTACATGAATAACGTATCTCTTTAAGTCATTCGCGTTGACAGCAATATCCTTCCTTACATTGGTTCAATAAATATTTTATCTAGCACAAACAACGACGAGTTTTCAAAACTTTTGTTATATTTCCTTAATCTACTAAACATAATATATCTACATATAAAATTTCAGCTCTTTAGCTTAAATGGTATACAAAATGTTTTTTTCGTCCACCATATTTGTTTTTAAATGGCGACTTTTCAAAAATATTCTTACATTTTCGTAATTCTTTTGTACTAATGTATGTTTCTACCAAGTTTCGTGTTTCTAGTCCTATCCGATTAGACTGTATATTCTTTCAAAAAATCAATTTGTCCGCCATATTTATTTAAAGATGGCGACTTTTGTACAATTTTCTAATATGTTTGTAATTCTTTTGCAGTAGTCAACGCTTTTACCAAGTTTCTAGTTCTAGTCGTTTAGGCTGTGTATTCCTTCAACAAATCATTTCGACGGCCATATTTGTTTAAAGATGGCGACTTTTGTACAATTTTCTAATATGTTTGTAATTATTTTGCAGTAGTCAACGTTTCTACCAAGTTTCAAGTTTCTAGGCCTAGTCGCTTAGGCTCTGTATTCTATCAGAACATAATTTCCACGGCCATATTTGTTTAAAGATGGCGACTTTTGTACAATTTTCTTATATGTCTTCAATCTAATAATGGCAATACGTCTTCATATAAAATTTCAGTTCTGTAGCTCAAACGATGTGCAAAATAGATTTTGTCGGCCATATTAGTTATAAAATGGCGACTTTTTAAAAATCAAAGGTAAAACCAAAATAAGTGCATTTCCTAGCTTCAAAACCAGTATATACAACATTCACGTTTCGTCATAAGGTTTACGTCCTGCATCCAAACTTTTTCAAATTTACTCCCGCTTTCGGAATATTTTCAGTTCGAGTTTAGTCAAATTGTATTTTATTCAGTAAAATCACATGTTCTTTTATCTCAGTTTCTGTATATCTCAACGATATTCAATGATTTTGCTCATGTGTGCTATCTTTCTGTAATTTACCCACGCTTTCGGGAGCTTTCAGTACTATTTCCGTCAATATTACATTTTAGTTAGTACAATAGGTTCTTGTTTTTTAATATCTCAATACCAAATTATATTCAACACTTGTGCAATTTACCAGCGTTTTGGGGAACTTTTCTATGCAAATTTAGTCAAATTACATTTTAATCAGTACAATAGGTTCTTATTTCTGTGTCAATTTTTATATATGTCAATACCAACTTATATTCAACACTTGTGCAATTTACCAGCGCTTTCCTAGCTTCAAAAACCAGTATATTACACATTTGTTTCAATAAAATACAATAAACGGCTTAGTAGACGTCCAAATGTATGTCAGCAGTAACTCAATGAAAGCCTTGCTTCAATTAAAAGGTCCAACTAAATAAGCGCGTTTCCTAGCTTCAAAAATCCGTATATTCCACATTAGTCTCAATAAGATACAACAAACGGCTTAGTAGACGTCCAAATGTGTGTTAGTTCAATATATAATTATGTCATAAGGTGACATTCGATAATTATGTCATAAGGCGATCGGCATTATTCCTAAAATAAACAACTAAAGTATTCACATATGTATTTATCAGTCAGCATTAGTCAAATGTTTTTGAATACCAGTCCAAGTATAATCTTCTGTAACCATCACCACTATACCGCAACAACCTTAAGGTTAAACTGTAACCATTGGATCTGGCGCAAGGCAAAATGAATCTGCTACAATACAATAATATATAACAGTTGGAATAAGTTAAACATTAAGCAATGGATCTACCGCAAGGCAATAAAATCTAACAGTTGGAGCAAGTTAAACTTTAAATATTGGATCTACCGCAAGGCAACAAAATCTAACAGTTGGAGCAAGTTAAACTTTAAACATTGGATCTGCCGCAATGCCATTCTTTTATTTCAACACAAGTCAGCAAAAGAGTTAAATTCATGTCAATTAGTTAATTGTTAATGAAACTAATGTAATTACTAAATATATTTATTTGTGTGTCATATTCAAAGGTACTTAGTTTCTTACATTCATGTCTCATTGTCATCATTAAGCATTCAAGCCTCATAAATACATGACTATCTTTACCTACATTAAACAACATTACCAATAAGCACTTCGTGTTTTCTTTTTAAAATATTCATTTTTACCCTTTCTGCTTCTTTTCTCTGCAACTAAATTGGCGTTGGGCCGGAGGCATTGACTTTATTAGGTCCTCTTGTGGCTTCGGTTACATATTTAAAAAAAATTTCTTCAACTCTTTTTTCCGCTTTTTTCAAAACTCATTAATTTTTTTCTATATTTTTTTTTCTTCGTCCAAGACTGAACAAGCTTTCAGGGGCAATAAGTGTTTCTGTTCCAAGCGAGGGAAAGGGGTGAGAAACAAAAGTCAAGGGGGCGTGTCTCAATTAGTGAGCTGTCAATCCCCGTAGTTAATTTTCCCGCTACGCCTACTGCGGTAGTAGGCCATAGGCTCGAAGGTCCCGGGTTCGAGTCCCGGCAGGGGCATGGGTGAAGATTTTAACAGCCAAAGGCGAATCGTGATGGGCGGAAGTCCAAAATTACTACACTGGCCCAAATAAAAATAAATTTGACCAAGTTTTACCGACAGAAAGACAGTGCTGAAGTTATAAAGAATCTCAGCAGACGGTCCACGGAAATCGTAAGAAAGGGGGCATGTAAAGTTTAATGGTAAATTAAAATTGTTTTAACACAGTCATATTATTTTAAGAGACTACATTTACTTAATACTTTGTATTTTGAGACCTCATCGGTATGCTAAGGGCACTTGGAAGTATTACTTGGGGCCTATGCGCAGAAACACCCACTACCATATTGGCCATTTGGTTACCAGTCCACCCCCGCATGTGTATTATGTTCTGGGATAGTTCATGTGAGTTCTCCCGGCTCCGTAGTTGTCATGGTTGCCAAACAATTTCAAAAAATAATAAATTTTGAATTTTGTCTATTTCGTTGAATGAATCAACACCAAACTTGGTACTTACGTACTGGAACACGTCATAGTGATACTACAGATCCTACAGTTGATAATGCCAATCAATTTTTAACATTAAATTATTAAAATTACTTCCATATTCTTCGATGTATCCGGACCAATCTTTGAGTATGCATATTCGACACAATGAAAACAAACTGCGTTTATCCCTGTATCCAAGCACGAAATTATCAGCATTGTCACCTTATTTTGAAATTCAATTTTTCAATTGCCCCATACTATTACGTGGTGATAGCTATGCTTCCTAGAAATGACGTATGCAAATGTAATAAAAAGAAAACTAAAATGTTGCCAGTGGGCAACAACATGGTGTTCCCAATATGATCCATATAGAAAACAAGAGCGTATGGCAAAAGTGATGTGTAATCTTTCTGTATTACTCATACATGCTACATACTGAGATATATATATTACAAGCATACATAATTTATATGACATTACAAAACCAAGAATATTGTATTAATACAAAATGGCAAAATAGGTGAAAAACAAGTTCATATTCAAGAAGAGAAAATATGAGTAAATAAGAACTCGTGTAACACAAACGAAGAAGGTTAGAACGCCAAGTCTCACATGAGGGACAACGAAATCTTCTGTGATCTTTAGCGGTGATTCCAGCACACTCTTCATGAACATATTGCGCTACGACACGCAAATATGCATGTTTGCAACCTTGTCTGCCTGAAAAAGGTAACAAAATCAAGGGTCACAAGAGTTCAAGCAACTTAATGTCGGTTCTTCAGGACTATTAGAAGCAATTGCTAATAATCTAATTCTGGTCGTTTTAAACTTCATGACACTTGCTTTGTTTTGGTTGTAATCTTCTTATTCTTTGTATTGGAATTGACAACTTCCTTATTAGCTGGTATTATCGTCGTTTTAATTACTACACATTATGATGATGGGTGTTCTATACAAACATCAAGTACCTAATTCTTTCATTTTAAACAGTTAAGACTGCATTTTGCCCAGTATGGCTCATCTTGCCTGCGTAACACAGTGGGCCATATTGCGCACTATTGACCTCTTTACTTTTTCTGGGGCCTGCTAGTTACACAATGTAATTCATTGCGTCACACACATTTTATGTTCAGGTATGGTCACATACCTACAGTATCTACGCATTATACTGATTAGGTTTTCAACAGTAGATACTGAAACGAAACATTACTTATCTTGCTAAAATAACAGCAACATATTTTCTTGCTCAATATGCCACTTCAACTGGAGATGCTGCCGCTCACGGCAGTAGCAAACAAATGAGTCTCGCAACAATGCTTCCTCTTGTCATAAGGATATAATCTACGGTGATATCTAGTATAGCCCCAACGAAAAGCTGCAGATATATGGGGGTGGGCCGTATTGGGAAGCCGGGCCATAATCGGTACACTTACCTTACTTCTCTGAACCTTATTGCAACAGACTCATTATATGATACATAATATGTAGTTCTTTGTTTACAGCAGTATTAAGAAATATTTTTGGGCCATTTTAGTAACTAATGACTTCTGCCCGTCTCGAGTCCATTAGCTGTTAAGCCAAGATCCACAAACATCCATGCCCAAGTCGGGATTCGAGCCTGGGACCATCAAGTCACTGGCTTAGTTCCCCAAACCGCACGACTTCTAGGTCGGCTACAAAAATATTCATTATTAATCTACTTATTTATTAATAAGAACCCAGATGCAACAGTAATGAATAATGACCAATTTATACTGAGTTGCCAAACAATAAAGGTAAACAATCAATACAAAATAATAGTATAAAAAGTAGCATAAAGGATTATGGATTTATACAACTCTTTAAATATGCATATAGCAACATATTTTTGTTACACTGTCTTTATCAGTGTATATTCGCTGGAGGTTTATTACTAACTACACCAAATAACTTCAGTCTAAATGTCCTTAGATCATTCCTTATATTTCTCAGGGAGAATATTTAGAAAGGTGGCATAAATAATCGCATCATTTGCCTCGTAAGGCTGCAGGGAAAAGACAATAGAAAATTGTGATGAATGTCAGGATTTTAACTTCAATCCTGCTAATTACATTGACTATCTGCAGTGTAAAGCAATAAATTCTTGCTGTCTGAGAAAAAAACGACATGTTCAGAAAATCATAAAGAAAACATGTTTTTATTGAAAATTCCTTCACAGAAAAGAAAACTGTTTTTACAACATTAATCCTGTTTAATATTCGATTTACACTTAGTTTTTGTTCAAATTAATATAGATCGCACAATTTTCATTTATCTCGTGTCTTAGCTTGTGGTTTAAAAGTAATCCACACGAATAAGTTGAATCGAAAATTATTTTAGCCCTTCCTTTAAACTTCATGTTTATAAATCTAGGAATGTGACTTAGAATATTCCAAAGATTTTAAAATAAGTCAAACAATATAATATAGTTTTACGAAATGCTTGAAATAGAGGCTGTGGCATAAATACGTTGTTTTTTATGTACATCAACAGAAAGTAATCACAAACAGTCAAACCTGATACGGGATGCAACGAAATGTAATCATTCCTTGAAATGATGCAGTTTCTTAAAAGTCGGTGCAGGGCATCCATTGATCCGCTCGCAGTAAGACGTAGCACCATCTTGCTGGAACCAAAGTGGTTCATTTGAAGGGAATACAAATGAAGAAAACTCACTGATATTGCGTCTTACTATAAAAAATATAAATATATTAAGTGCTCCCTTACACTTGGCCATTTGTAAAATATGAACAGACACGTTCATCCTTTTTTTTAAAAAAAAGAAAGAAAAGTCTTGAAGATGAGCATCATTTTGACGTTGACACTCAGACAGTCTGCGATGGAAACTGCCCATGGTACATTCCAACATGTGAAGAGGAATGTTTCTAATTTCAATACGGTGTTGTTTATCTCCGTGAACTGCATCAACACCAGAGTCGCAGTCAGAGTTACAGTGTGGTATACGGTCCCATACTTTCCTTTTCGAGGATGAACATGAACGAGCAATCGTACTCGAAGATATGTCGTCATAATTAACATTTCCTTGCATCTGAACTTGAACATTTCCTTTCTCCGAAACTGTATCATTTCATGGATGACGACAATTTGTGGCATTCCGTATGAGGTTTGACTGCTTATGATTACTTCATGTGGGGGAATTTTAACAGAAGGTCTGTAGAAGGCGTCCAGCATCGTAGATGAAGATGATGATGAGTGCTCTGCCCGCAGGCAGCTCCTAATTCAAAGGTCCATGGGCAAGGCTAACCGATGGTGGTTTGCATTTACCTTCCATCGGATGAATATAACGTCCTAAGGACGGGAACTATAGTTTAATGCAGGTTCCGAACCACTTAAATGTCTCCACTGGGATCGATCCAAGGTCCCCTTGATTACAAAGCATCAAGTGTTACCACTCACCCATATGGTATACTCACGCATCGTTGCAGAGCAGACAAACAACAGTTATACTGAAATATATATAATAAATGGTAATGCTTTAGTACGCAGCGGACGTGTTTGTGATTTTTATAATGAAACGAAGTATCAGTTTCGTTGCATTTAAAATAACCATTTTTATCTAACACCTTGTAATACCTTTAGAGATATTAATTTTGTTCTTTTTACAAAACTCCTAGTTTCGTGACTACGGTATTTTGTAAACGTTTAGTTTTCAATGATTATGGAAATTTATCAATGATCATAACAAAGTATGAGATTATTGAATCATAATTCCCGTAACAAAACTGGTGATGATAATTATTATCTTTGCATTTTACCTTTGGAGATATTCATGAGCCGAACATTAAAAAAAATGTTGAATAATAAGAAAGGATGGAAAGGTGACCTAATATTTATAAGTACAAACAGAAAGAAGTAAGGCTATTTAAAAAAGAAGATAAAAATCTTTATGCAACTCCAGCTTTCCAGTTAATAATCCAACACGTTACCATTATGTCAAGCCAAAAGCTAGTTATAAACACTTTGGTACTGTAATTTATCCTTCACGTAGCTAGACAATTAATAACAGACGTCATGCGTTATATATATATATATATATATATATATATATATATATATATATATATGTATATATATATGTGTGTGTGTGTGTGAAAGGCTTGTCATTGCCTAGTTTACCACAACTCTGCATCACACTTGATATGCCATATTTTTAACGGTAAATATAATTTAATGCTAATACGACATGTTTGACATAATCAATTTTGCCATAACTATACAACGAAAACAAACTTGACGTGCGCATTTTATCACAGCAAAGGAAAATCAAGGCTAGTTCAAACTTGGTATAAGCTTGCGTGCTATCTGGACTCCCAATTTTGTCTTTACACCCCAAACTGAAAGTCATGGCAGAATCACTGACGGAATGGAAGTGAATAACATAACGAAAAAGAGCAGTGACCACGTTCAGTACCTTATTATGATCTTTGCTCACATGTTTTCGACATTCAGCATAGTCTTGAGTAACTCAGTGCTTGAACAATATTCACCGGTAGAACTTAGTTATGTAAACCAATAGTATTCAATTGTTTCTTTCGTTCACAATCTCAGATTAAATTTAGTACACTGAAGTTGCTGATTTTGAATTTTATTTATGACCTTTAGGCATCTAAGGCTCAGGCCGACTGAAGTTGCTGATGTTCTCCTTTATATATAGCATACATGTAAAATGATCAGTCCACCCAGCCTCAGAGGTTCAGCATAGTTATATGCGAAGACTTCGTGGAGGTAATGAGGAACCATGTAAATTTGGGTCTTGCTACTGACTATCATGTTTGTGGTCTCTTAGGATTTCCCTCAGTTCCATCAGGCGACTGCAAAGATGAGACCTAAATTTAGATCGTAGTTTTCTTTCTTATTTTGCCCAGACGAGTGCTCACCAAGTTCCCTCCGTATTCTCCCAAGTATTTAAATTTGTTTACTTTCTCTATGACCTCATCCCTAATTCTTATGTTTTTATTTCCTTCATTCTCTATGTTTCGGCTTCTTATCATGTATTTTGTTTTATCTATGTTTACCTGTAAATGTATTTCATCGCACGTTTCTACTAAGTCATCGGTGTTGCTTTGTAGTGCATCTATATCGTCTCCTATTAAATCTACATCATCCGCGTATACAAACTATTGATTCAAACCATTCAATGATAGTCCCTTTTTGTCCCCTTTAGTTTTTAAAATCGCATATTATAATGCAAAGTTTAACAGTAATGGAGACAAGGCATCGCCTTGTTTCAATCCGTTGGGAATCTTGAAACTATCTGATATATTATTATATATTACCTATCCGTACCTATTATATATATATATTACCTATCCGTACTCTGCTTATGGGGTCGTTGAGACACATGTTCACTAGTTGAACCAATTTTTTCGGAATTCCAAATCGTATCAGGATACTGTATAACTTTTCGCTTTTGATACGATCATATGCATTCTTAAAATCAATGAATAGCTAGTGGACCGTCCCATTGTATTCCCATTTCTTCTCCAAAATTTGTCTCAAGGCGAAAATCTGGTCCAACGTGGATCTATTTCTTCTAAATTTATCACCTTTTTTGTAAATCGGAACTATTATTGAGGTTTTCCATTCCTTTGGGAGCTCCTCTTTTCTCCATATAGCACTTATCAATTTATGTAGTTCCTTGGTTAGTGCCGTTCCTCCTGTTTTAATTAATTCGGCTGGAATATTGTCTATTCCTGGTGATTTGAAATTTTTCAATTTCTTAACCGACATTTCGATCTCGATCTCGCTAGGTTCGGGAATCCACGGTTCTGCGGTATGGATTTCAAATTCCTCTGTTTGTTCCCCGTTGTGTACATTAAGAAGTTTGTCGACTTAACTTTTCCACACATCGATAATTTTAGTCGGATCCGCCTGAAGATCTCCACGTTCATTTCTAATCATTCCTAACCTCGGCTGGTAACCTTTTCTTAACGAGTTTACCC
>JAGDQP010021278.1:19295-31970 GCA_022664845.1 Lepisma saccharinum
CCGTTTTTCTCTATCTCCTGAATCTTCTGCGTCAGATAATCTCGCTTTTCATTTGTGAGCCCGCGTGTGGCGTTTCGTTTCGCGTTACTGTAGTGGTTGGTATTTGCTTCGCTTTTATTACTTAGGCATCGTTGCCTTGCTTGTTTTCGTTCCTCTTGAAGCTTAAGGCATTCTTCATCAAACCAATGTTTGTTTTTCTGTTGTTTCTTCTCACCTACACGTTCCTTCGCTGCGCTCTTAATTGTTTCTCGAATTGCCTCCCACATCTTACATCAATTTCATTATTAATATCATCATTATTAATATTGGAGTCGGGTAGGATTTTGAACCTCTTTGAGAGTTTGAGTTGGTAATTACTTTTATGCTCGGATTATTTAATCGTTTCACTTCGAATTTAAGTTGTTTAGACCCCTTGCTTTCTCTGTTCGCGACATAACTTTTCCCTTACTTTTGTGATCACTTATTGATGGTCGAAACTACTGTATTTTAGGTGAGTCCAGGCAGGCAAAACTACAAAAGAATTGTCGGCAGTGCGGGGTCTCTCTGGGCGCACTGATTCCAGACACCAATAAAAAGCAGTTTATTTGTTCGAAATCCTACATACAAGATATAAGAACGAGAGGCCATATATGGGTTTAAATATTTAGTTTCTAATGGGTTGACAGGCAGTTACAACCTAAGGCCATTACTAGTTTAAGGATTGTCGCTCGATTAGCACTCTTCCGGAAAAAGAGATGGAAAAGAGAGTGGGTCTTAGCCTAGGTAGCATTAAAAAACTGGTGTTGTCATGCTTGTTCAAACTCTGCTCACGCCGGCCATTATTCAAAATTCTACCCTAAAGATAAACTTGTGTGACTTGGTTAGTCCAATGGAAACCTAACTTATTGGGACGGAGTCCGGTGTTTGAACTGGGTTGTTCGAAAGTCCGAAGTCAATCCCGGAGTTACTTGGATTCCAGCAAAAAGAAATCTGGAGTCAGGATGGAAAAAAAAAGTACAGGAACGCTTAATTCACGAATAGTTTCGTTTAGAATGCGAGTATGGCAAGTACCCATTGATTCCGCCAGGACTTCGAGTTTGGGGGTGTAAAGTCAAAATTGGGCGGGTGTAAGTGGAGTTTTGCAAGGTTTCTACTGATTTTTTACCTTAAAAAATTTTAAGTTGGGGGTGTTCTTGACATTTTTGGGGTGTTTTACCCCCCACAGAGGGTGGTTCTAACGGAATCACTGCAAGTACCGTCTATTAATGTATATGTACCCATCCTTTTTAGTTATGATAGCATTAATGCCACTCCTTCAACAACATAATCAACCGAACTTGTCAGCAAAGCCCTGACCAGAAAGTGAATTTAATTTTTTCTCTGAAATTTTGCCAAAAGTCCTTTATATTATTGTCGCTTTTAACTAGACAATTGCACGCACAAAAAGTACCGGTACTCATGTATGTAAGGCTACCAGAAGTCCTGATTTTGTTTGTCAAAATATAAAATTGTCTAATACATACTTTATACGCAAGAAAATATGTTTGAAAAATAAATAACAAATTAAGTAACACAAAAAGACAGTGCTACTCAGGTCCACATTCTCTCTCTCTCTGTCTCTCTCTTCCGTACTCTCTGAGTCGTGCTATTACCAAACGTATACGATAATATTAAACGTAAATGTTGAGCTAAATATTGAAAGTAAAAGAATGACAATAATATATTTCATGATATTACCATTCTGCCTTTTAAGTTTTTGGTATGTGGCATTTACTACATTTATTGTTGTCTTCCGAAAATCATCGTTTTAGTATTCTCAGTAGCAAAGGAAATTCAGAATAGTTCCCTGTACTTAATGTTTTAAATTTACATAAATTTTGAATAGCATTATTGTTTTATATTCTGTTTTAATGTAAAAAAAAAAAAAAAAATCCGAAATGCACATCTTTCGGGCTTCGACTCCCAACCCTTTACAGTATTTTTATTTTTCATTGTGTTTCACATTCAACACTGACATAGTTAGCTATTAGTGAAGGAAAAAACGTTATGGACTTACACTATAGCATCTTGCCCTATAATAGCAATTTTGCTTTCACACGGTGCACTACTGCTAACGTTAGGATTTATCGTAGCAGAAATTCTTCCGTATCAGGCGGACCTTATGAATCAAATTGCGTTAGTGTTAGTTGACAAGACGTCTGTTCGGACAGTTCTGGTCTGTCAGCTATCTGATTACCTAAAAAAACTGCAATTTAAAATAATACGCAAGGGTCCCGTGTGCGGTGTGACCTACCTTCAATGACGAATAGTATCAAAAAAAGGAGTGAAAGGTACATTTTAGTAATTTTCAAACAAAGAGAATTATATAATCTCATCACTGGACTATTCAGAAGCCATAAGAGAGTTCTGCTCCAAGAGAAGCAGAGAAAGGGCTTTTTAGGGTGGCTGCAATAGTTATATGAAAGGAGGGGCTCAAATGATAAGGTGAAGTCGGTTCTTCTATTTCTACAGTGCATGGTCATTCGTTTTCCCTTTCTACTAAGCTTATCTGCCTTTGGCAAATCTATTTCATTGATAAATTCCTCCCTGAAACTCGTGTACTACAGTACTTATATAAATTACATCACGTATAATACCTTCTCCTGGCTAAAGGAGTTAATTCGTGTGTTGTTTCTGGAGTTTCGTCATAACATCGATAAAGACCATTTAGTAAGAAAAGAAAGAATGAAAGAAAAATGAAAACGTATTTTCTGTCGTTTAACGCTCGGAACGCCGAGATCGGGTCATAAATGACCCATACAGTCAAAATATTATTTTTGTCCATTAGTCATTTAATGGAAGAGTGAAATTCTGTGTACTCTTCATGTACGTGTCCAAAAATCTTATGGAAAAATATGACGTTAAACCCATGTATTTATTGTGTAATAATTTAAGAAAATCAATCATGGGTCAATTTGAAGCAATTTTGTCGTCTTGTGTAACTATTTTTATATTTCATTTTATATTAAAATAACAAGTAGTTGTCGGTTCTAATGATCACACGTCTCTTTCCAAACGACCTACACTTTATAATTTCTCAATCAAGAATTGAAGAAACGTGGACGATGCTGCTTGTGTAGTGGTAAAGACAAGTACTCCGCATACTGTCAGCAATGTAATTGCTTCATTTGCAAGAATCAGAATACAACAGATATGGTGTGCTTTACATGTGAGAGTGAGAGAGTAACGTAGTTTGATTCTGACAGTTTTATATGTAGTACTCTATATATGTAAATAAGTAAGAGAATCATAGCACCTTCATTTATGTGCAGCCACGAAAAAGATTAAAAGATTAATATGATGTATTAGTTTTTTCTGTATTTTTCATTATTTTGTAGTATCTACTTGAATAAATAAATACAATACAATGAATACACCCATACTCTAAAATACCTTGATTTTGAACAAGTACTTTGTTTGATACGATAAATATACACGGGTCGAAAATGACTCATCTTGGCGTTCCGTGAGATGAAATTATCTTGGCATTCCGAGGGTTACGGACCATTCATCGAGATTTTCTCATATACAAACATAATTTAAGAAAAAGAAATATATACAAGAAAAATAAGCGACAAGAAGAACTCACACAAAAGTAAGAGTAGACTTGCACTAGGAAATATATCCTTCAAACTGTTACTGGATGCAATTATTGTTTGCCGTAATTTTGAGTTTCTAATACAACATATACAACATATAGGTAGGGAAACTATATACAACGGGTAAAAAAAGTATTTGGACAAGTTTGACAAAGAGGAAATCAGACTGTATCACACGTAAAACATGGACCATTTCGAAATCTCTTGCCCTTTTATGATAATTTGAATACCTTAGATAGAATACTATAGAAATAACTACCGCTCGATACAACTGGAAAGTAACAGGCAACAAAAGAGTGACGACTACGTAAATTCATCGCAAAAAAAAGTATTTGGACAACCCAATTCTACTCTCGAAATAAATGTTCTAGGTATCCTTTTGTGTACAAGAGCAGTCTACTTAGTATATTGAAGCAACCCACACGGTGTCAGACAAGCCAAGCTTGTTGGAAAGTCATACTTTACCGTTGGATACATCATTAAGAAACATAAAACAGAGCAATTATTGCGGAATAGAAACAGTTCTGGCCAACCAAGAAAACTAACTTGCCGGAATGAAACCTACATTCTTCATTCTGTGAACAAAACTCAAAGAATTAGTGCTAAAGATTTGGCTACTTCACTCGCCTAGAATATGTAAGTTAATGTTAGTAATTTATTGAACAATCCAAAATTCATTGAATAAAATTGAATTTAGAAGATGTGTATCCAGGGTATGAATATTGTCTACTCTACTAGTAGTTATACAACCCCAAATCTTAACAGACCCTCCAACATTTTTACCAGTTAAAGCAATGTTCGGCTTTCTGAAAGCTTCATTCTTCTTTCGCCACACGTTCTGATATCCATCACTATAATACAAATTTATCTTCGTCTCATCCTACAAGAATTTTTTTTTTTTCAAAATTGCAGGCACTCATATTTATATTTTTTGGAAAATTAGAACTTATTTGCATTCTTCTGATATGTGTGTTTTGTTTCTGGCTACACATTTTCTGAATCCCAATTTTTTGTACACATCTACAGATCTGTAACATTAACTTGCATATCCTAGGCAAGTGAAGTAGCCAAATCTTTGTTACTAATTCTTTGAGTTTTGTTCACATAATGAAGAATATAGGTTTCATTTCGGGCAGTTAGTTTCCTTAGTTAACCAGAACGAATCCCCAATAATTATTCTGTTTTATGTTTCTTTATGATGTATCCAACGGTAGAGCATGGATTTCCAACAAGCTTGGCTATGTCTCACGTCAGTACCTTTTACCTTCCGCACGTAATTTCAAATTAAAGTGAGCGGTTCCAGTGTTGTTCAACACAATTTGTTCCCCATGCTGTTTCTTTATGTCTGACACGGTGTGGATTGCTTCAATACACCACGCAGGGTGCTCTTGTACACAAAAGGATTCCTAGAACATTTATTTCGAGATTAGTATGGAGTTGTCCAAATACATTTTTTGCGATGAATTTACGTAGTTATCAATCTTTCGTTGGCTGTTACCTTACAGGTGTATCGAATAATAGTTATTTCTATAGAATTCTATCTAAGGTATCCAAATTATCATAAACAAGCAAAAAGTTTCGAAATGGTCCATGTTTGCGTGTTATAAGTCTGTTTTTCCTCTTTGTTGAACTTGTCCAAATATTTTTTTCTCATTGTAGGTGAGACGGAAGCTTCTTGAACCATACCTATCGAGATAAAGAATCGAGAATTAAAAGAAGGAAAACAATATTCGTCCAATAAAACAGTAGCGCAGCAGGAGGGTGAGCCGGACAGAAAGAGAAACATATTTGGAAAAGCTGAATAGCTCCACTGCATAGACTAACATCAGTTTATGTTATTTCCTAAGTTTATTTTCTAGTAACAACAGAAACTTTGTTCTTATTAGTTAGAACATAATATGCTTTAGTGAATTTTTTTAACGTTATACAAACATTGTTAAATTCTGTAATGGGGAAGCCTTCATAATGACTATTATATGTGTTTTTATGAATATATAATATCTGGCAAAATTTGAATTGGATTTGTATCATATGTGCCTTCTTAGCCCCTCATCTGGCAACAAAAAATATCTGAATGCCCCCACCCCCAAAGTTACAGAGAAATCGACGCCCTTGCCGGGACCTAGTCTCTGATCCCTACGGCTGTTTGAATTTCCTTGTCCCATATCTGCATATTTTTACGAAAACATCACTTATATTTTTTTTGTTAAAAAGAAAAAGTAAAATGCTTTATATAATGCAGTGAATCTGGTCTTTTCTTAATTTGGCGTCTCATGACTAAATTTGTTTCGGCTCCCATGTTAAAAACTTTAAAATGTTCTTCAAATTGACATTAATTTCCACAAATACTTTAACTTCTTGACGTTGTTTACAATCAGGCCAATATAAATTTTCCTTTTGCTTTAAACTAGCCTAGCTCATATATATATATATATATGAATATGTCATACTTCCTTTTATATGCGTATTTCATTATACGTTTGAGTAATATAAGTACTAACACTAATTCTTTTGGGGGTGCAGTTGAAAACCTCCGGGACGGGGGCAAGGCCCCCCTGAAAGTATGCCTGGAAGAAACAGTGGAAACATCGGAAGCAACAACCCCCCCGATAAATTTTGGAGTAAATTTAAGTTGACAAACGCATTGTAATTTGCTTTGTCTCCGTCTTATTCACAGATTTAGGGCCACGGTGGCTCAATGGTTTCAGAAGATTCTTAAGTGCTTTTCTCCTAGTGGGTGTGTACACGCAATTAGCTAAGGTACGTACTTTTAACATATCCTTAGTGAACGCCTGGACATTTTGCCTTGCATCGTGTGGTTCACAAAGTTTATGTTCTTACCACCACCCCAAAAAGGTCCATATGTTGTCACAATTCCTCAACTTACATTCGATCAACATTTGTGGTGTCCAAGAGATAGCGCTATCACCTATTACCATTCCGAACTATAACATTTATAGAAATAATACTACCGAAACAAACAAATCAGTGGTGTTAATCGCTCGTGTAGATAATATTATTCAAGAAGAAATCCACCATGGTTCTACCCGCATATCATATGTGAAAAGTAATGACATTTACTTTATTAGCTTATACCTCCCAAGTGGTCATCAAAATCGGCAGGAACGAACTCACTTTATTTATAACGAGCTTGCCGTTTTTCTCCAACAATTTCACAACAAAAATTATATTATGTGTAGTGACAACTCTATTAGTGAAAAAGAAGGTGTAAATTTTGCAGGAAAATATTCACAAGCTTTGAATGACATTGTTGCTCAATTTGAATTAACAGATGTATATAAACATTTATACCCTAATTCAAATGAACCGACTTTTTTTTTTACAATAAGGGACACTCGCGTTTAGATGTCATATATGTGTCAAAATATTTGAGAAACAGTATCAAAGCTGTTATAGTACAAAAATTGGCGTTTTCGGATCATTCGGCCTTAATCGTTTCAATCGAGAGTAATTATCCCTCCCATGTGCGAAGGTCTTTTCATTGGAAATTAAATGATTCTTTATTACAAGATGAAACATACTGTCAACTAATAAATGAAATTTGTAAACAGGCACAATTAAAAAACAATTGCTTGGCCAAAAAAGCAAATTAGAGTGGTGGGAACAAACAAAGAAATCAATCATTTTTCAGTCCAAAATGTTCGCCAAAGAAAAAAGTTGATTTCGGAAAAAATCAATTACAATATTATTATCGGCTGCTAAATGAATATTGTAAACAACTAATTGTTGACCCAATGCTAATTATTAAGGTCCGTCAAATTCAAACCCTTATTTGTAAAATTACTCAATATAGAGATCAAGGTATTATTACTAGAAGTAGGTTATCTAAAATTGGTATTCATGAAAACGTATGTCACATGCATGTTATAGAGGAACGAAAAAAAGGGACTCAAAAATTTATCAATACGTATATAGACGAAAATCAACAAACTTTTCAAGGTGAACAAATATATCAAGCAATTCGCTCCCATTATTTCAGTAGTTTTAAGTTAAACAAGTTGAATGTTAATGATAACAAAATGATAAACATCCGAAACTACAACATACTCCTCGATCATTGTAGCGTTGAAATTGGTGACCTGATCACCCCCTCAGAGATTGAAAAAGCAATTTTGAATTCTAATTTACACGCTACCGGTGGAGAAGATGGTTTGTCCATTCAATTTTATGTTAAATTTAGACAGATATAGTCGACATATACAAATAGGCCCCTTGGTTAGTCGACATATACAATGAAATTCTCAATAATAATACTATCAATAATGAATTTGTTACCTCTATAGAATTCTGTTACCAAAAACCTATCCAGGCAGTCAAAAAGAAACAAAAAGTAAATACAGAGTCATAGCCTTATACAACTGGGATTATAAAATCCTGTCTAAATTACTTAATACTAGAATCACTCAATACCTGCCTGACTTAATCAATGTCAATCAGGGAGGGGGCAGGGACCCCAAATGCTGCTCTCATGCTAATGCAATTAAGAGAAAGTTTACACTTAACATTTACGTTAAAGAACTTTAGATTTGCTATCCTCAGTTTAGATCTAGCCTCAGCATTCGATAACATAAATCATCATTACTTATACAGAGTGTTGCACAAATTAAATTTTCCAGTTTAGTTTATAAATACTATCCAGTCCATTTTAAGTCACCGCTACATGAAATTACAAGTAAATCAACGCATTTTACCTAAAATTAAATTAGAACAAGGTGTTTCTCAAGGTTGTTCTCTTTCCACAACCCTATTTGCAATTTTTATTAGTCCCTTAATAAATACCATCGAAGACAACCAAGGTATCAAATTCCTAGACTCTAACCTGAAAATACTTGGATATGTAGATGATTTAACGTGCATAGCTCAAAATAAACAAGAAGTTTCTAAAATATTTGATATAGTTCAAGCTTTCAGTTACACAGGAATCAAATTAAATGCAGCTAAAAGTCATCTAATGCCAACAGATACAAAAATAGCTGATGATCTTCAAATATTAGTACCATTGTCTCCCAAATTCGAATTTTAGGTATAGAATGGACAACTAATATCCCAGATACTATAAAACTAAATGAACAACATCTTATTCAAATTGTGGTCCAAGATCTACTCAAATACCAACATTGTTTTAACCATTTGCTTCCCCGTATTAGATTCATAAATTGTTTTCTTGTGAGCAAATGTACGTACATTAGTCAACTGTTTCCATTATCTAAATCAACCATAGCGCAGATTAACAAATACATAGGATATTTTCTTTACAAACATCAAATTCTAAAACCGAACAGGAACAACCTATACCTTGCCCTTACCCTAAAAAATATTGCTCTTCAGGCTCAATCTCTTTTGATTCATCGTACTGTACTATCCCTTTGTTGTTACATTAACACACTATCTTGTAAAACAATTACGGCTGTACTGGAACATGTTGACAAGCAGGCGCCAGTCAACATACTCCCTTGGAAACACAAACTTTCGTATCTTACTCAAACTCTTATTGACATAACTTATGCTATCATAAACAATTGGAATTCGAAAATTGGCAGGTTAAAGACATTTATAAATTACTCCTAGATAGGGAATTAGGATCAACCTCTGACATTTGTCACAAATATCCGAACAAAGATTGGGAAACTATATGGTCTAATATAAGTCGATTAATATTATTACCTGATTTACACGACCTCCGATATAAATTAACATATGGTATTTTTCAAACTAATAGCTTATTGTATGAAAAAAAAATATTGATAAAAGTGCTTTATGCACCATATGTAAACAACCAAACACTCTCACACACAGGTTAGAGAGTTGTAAATAAACCAGAGTATGTTAGCAATACTGTCAAAAAATATTAGCTACAATTAATCGAACTAGTCCAATACACATTTCCCCTAATTATTTGTTAGAACCAGCTGATTTTCAATGTTATCCGAACACAAAATATAATTTTGTTAACTGGTTTACAGCTCAAACTTTATAGTTATTACTGGTTGAACGTGAAATCAACAATGGAGACTGGTATGTTAGTCAAATTAAATTTAGATATCAACAACTTGGTAAAAAAAGAAAGGAATACCAATTCGCTCAATTCATTAATGCTGTATACTAAAGATCAAAATCTTGTTTGTCGTTTTTTTTGTATAGTAGTCATGTTACTGTACTTAATATTTTGCATATTATGTCAAAGTTTATTTCCCCAGATTGATCAACAACAAACAGAAGTAGTTATCAATTTAAAAAAAATGTTCTACATTATAAGCTATATTACCACAAAGTTAACAAAATTTGTTTGATATTTTGTTTTTGTAAGTTTTTGCTTTTTGTATAACTGTTATATGAGTTGAAATAAAAGTGATAAGAAAAATGGTAGAGCGCTCATCTCTGGCTCTTGGGTTCGTGTGTTTAAATTCTGCTCGTGCCATGTGGGCTTTGTGGTGGGCAAACACCGTGTTCGTTGGTTTTCTCGGGGTTCTTCCGTGTTCTCCCATTTGCTTTATTCCACCAATTCATCCTATCATCATCCATCCGTCCTGAGCCAAAGTTACCTAAAGTCCTTAAAAATTAAATTCAAATTATTCACAGATTGTTCCAGTAGGCAGATCGCCCGAATAAAACAAGCATAATAAAGAACAACAATAACATAACTGCACCCACAGTCACCATACTTAAGTTACCGGGTATTTCTGACAGTCTACTTACTTGCGCATGTCGTAAAAATAAAATATAAAACAGCTATTCAAATTAAATTTGTACTTACTCTTCGTTATAATTAAGTGAACTACCAAAAGAGTTCTTAAAAGTAGTTATTTAACTTAACGTTACAGATTACAAACTCATCTTAAGATAAGAAATCTCGAAATCGCTTCTTTCGGCAAGTAACAGTTGACATACTGTGAAAACAAGTGACAAATGATTAATTTGTTAAGTGTCACCCTACATTCAGAGCCCTCTCCCCGCCAACACGTTCTATTTATTTATGTTAAGGTTTAATTTATGTTAAAAACATTGCATTTGGGGGGTAAAATATCAGTAAACATCTATATATTCTTCGTTAATATTATTTACCTTTGTTAGAAAATATTTGTTTCTCTCATTACTTCAAAGGGTTTCTGTGCCAAATAATCCCTCCCTCGAAATGAACCAGTAATCAATCTGGAACAAAATTGCCGTATCTCTGAAGAGTTTTCCCCAGTTATGCTCATGCGCAGAAACCAGTCTTAGACATTTGGGAGAATCAAATTATAACTGGCACAACGTGATTCAGAGAGTAACGAATCGTCACGTGGAATGTCACAGGTTTCATTGGAACAGGTTGCAGATATAGCGAAGAACTGTGCTTGTATATGATATGAGATAGTGAAATATACAAACTTTCACCTTTATTCATTGGTAGTGCCACGGCACACTGGCTCCCCATCAGCGGCCGCGACTGAACATAGGGAAGAAACTTATCATGAAGAACGGTAGTTCTTCGAGTGATGCTCACAAACGGGTCTGTCAGCGTCACTCACATATAAACAGCTAATTTCGGATCTAGCAAACTATAAGCCCGATTTTGATGCTCGAACTTTCATTTGAAAGCTCTTTGCCATACTAAGACACAGAAAATAAAATGGGTTGGTAGGACCTCCCTGGGATCCCCTACGGCGGTTCAAAAAAAATATCAAAATTTCACATTTCTGATTATAGCAGTGGCCGCAGATCATATCAGCGGCCGAAACTTGCGTAATCTTAATCTACGCTTCAATACCTTTCAAACGGTGTATGACACGTCAAAATCGGTGAAAGGATTCAAAAGTTATGACTATTTTTTAGCCGAATCACAGAATTTTCACAAATGATCGAAAAGTGTCTTAGTCATTCTGTGTGTCTTTTTGCTTTAGCCCCGAATGGTTGGTACCAGGAGGTATTGGGGGTCAATTGCGTGCCCCGATGGGGTAAACATCTTTTATTTTTTATTGCTTATTTTTTAATATGAGTTACCGTTTTCGAGATACGGAGCCTACCATGGTCCAAAATCGACCTTTCGAATGAAGACTATGCACTTTCTTTTAATATGTAGCCTTAGAAAATAAGTGATATCAGTATTAAAAAACCCTTCTGGGGCAAAGGAAAGAGTGATGCAAGAATTCTACTCACAAAAGAAGTTATATCCATTTTGGAGTGGCTTTCTTTGTTTCACTATGGCGGAAGGGAGGATACTAAGTCTCTTAATTTTATTACAAAGGAAACACATTGCAATACTGATGAACGGTATACAGTTAGTTGATTTCACAAAGATACTCACATGTTACCCTAACCTATGGATGGGTTTAACCTCTCGGCGATAGCCTTCTGCTTTAACCAACAGAGCTACCAAGAACAAAGCAAATCAATTATGTTTTCGTTATATGCATTGAAGAGATTCGATGTAATAATCGGCGTTCGGTGTCAGGTACGTATCCAGAACTTTCGTCTTGGAGGGGTACACCGATTTCTTTCGAGGGTTCCGGCTTAGTATTTATACGAAATGTATAAAATCATTCCTAAATGTATATTTATTTTACATGGAAACCGTAATTTTAGAGTGGTTTCACAATTTTCCCCCAGTTTCGTAATATCACTTTCATACTTGCACAAAGGCTCTGGTCGCCTACTTCCTTTTCCCTCCCCAAGAAAACTGATCACCGAGGGTCGTCATCCCTCACACATGACTGATTTACACTGTTAATGCTGTTTGGGCCATGCAATATATTTAAAAAAAAGTGATATTTTATTCTAAATTCTTTTGAATTTTGAAATTATGGTCTATAGGCATCTACGGCTCATACTGGAACAGGGTAAGGAAATATATGCGGGAAGGAGTCAGCCAGAGGCAGAAAGTAACATCTAGAGCTTTGCCCTTTAAACTCAGTCAGCATGGTTTGCCTATTGCATCGAACTCAGAACCTCTCCTTTCCCAGTTCCTGTAAATTCTTTTGCACTTTTCGTCGTCTAACATTCTCAGTCCATAATGGCTGATTATTGAATATATAGCTATAACACTTTGACATATTTATTT
>JAGDQP010021279.1:0-31969 GCA_022664845.1 Lepisma saccharinum
GTATCGTATATACCCCTAGTAGTGAATTAATTAAATTTAAAAATAGTATGTGTTACTGGGGTTCGTAAGATAATATTACACATCTAAACATCGAAATGGAAATATATTGAAACCTCAACAAAGAGAAATATTAAATATGGACGAAATGTTTCACGAAATGGAGATCAACTGATGGATGAAGAAATGCATGAAGGTAAAGAAAGTAGTACAGACGTCATAAAGAGTTATAAAAAACAAGGAAATAGGACAATAAGAGCAGAATCGGTGAGCATAGTGTCATGAGAATCCTAACAGGGTCTATTCTATTTAACACAAAGAAAAAGGGACAATTTTATAAAAGTATACAGCACATGATAATTAGCACTTTTGGAAAAGATAATTATCATACCAACTTCTTAAGCGTATGTCTCGTTCAACTTTCAATTTAGGCAGAGGATATGGCTGTCCAAGTAGACCAATAGAGGAACAAATATGTAGCAACAATACTAAAAATCTTGAAAATAAAGAAATTGACTAAACAACAATGAGAGTTAGCGGTAACGACGATATAAAGTTAACACAAATTCTGTATCGGTCAATAATATTAACATATTTATAATAAAATACATAAAATTGAAAATAGATATAAAAATAAATTTCTTAAAATAAAAACTCTAAACTGAAAATGTATTATTTTCAACCAACAGGCAGCGATAAAACCCTTCTTTCACTACAAATATTACAATACTAGTATGAATTGTGAATGCAGTATTGACAATGGATATTTTGTTTATTCAAATTTTATGCAATGTCCGTGCAACAATATAGATTCCTTCCAATAGGAAAATAAATGAAAATTGCAATATAAATCAGAAGAACAATATTGTCATTCGGAAAACATTGAAAATTCCTCTTTGTAACAGACGTGAAAGGGTAATTGTGCTATCATCAACGAATTTTAGTATTTCACAGAAACTTCTGAATATTCAAAATGGAGTGTTTCTACAAGTGCACCAATTAAATTAATATGCCACCATCGTGTTGAAGCAACAAAAAAAAAAAATAAGCAGTCCATATGGACTCGAATCGGCATACAATTTCAGTATGTGCCTTCAGCAATGCACTTTACGCTTGATTCTGATGCCTAATGAGTAACAATATCATTTTTTCCAATAATGAAATCTAATATAAAATCACCATATTTCCATTATTGTAATGTACTTAAAAGGGAATTTTCCATAATATATTAACATAGTATTTAGTGTCCCATTTGCACAGATTATCCGAATAATAATGCAGTTATATTTGACAGCATCTTGTTAGTAAATAAAGAGCTAAATTAACGCTGGAAATTTGATAAAAGGTCAATAATGAAGACATAATAGTATCCGTATATTCTTCCTTTAGTAGCAGGCACATTATTCAATACATGGAAGTTAAGTTAAACAGAAGGCCGGGTCGATTGAAAAGCACTTACAATCTTTGTAGAATGGTGCGCAGATGCTTTGTTATTGAAATGAACCTAATGTACAAATCCTCTGATCAGGTCAAGTGCCCTGAAATCTAGGCTAATTTCCTTTCTTATAGTTAAGTATAACTCGCTTGTTAATTTATGTTGTACGAGGAGATACCTTTCTGAATGTGACTTTATAGTTTGTAATTTCACTAATATTACAGGATAAACTGATCGGTAAAATTTTTATTAGATGGACATCAATGTTATTTGAAGAGCTTAGGCCCTTCTTTGAAGTGCTCATAGTAGCTAATGTTTTATTTTGAACACTTTTACTGTCCACGTAGACATCAAAATTTTAGACTAAGCTTGACTGATTCCTTCACACAAAAGTTATAATTTCTTAGGATATGTTGTTGCCAGTACATTATGTTAAAGCTATTGTCAGGACAGTAAACTTTAATATATTAAAGAAGGCAGTCATACTTGGACTATGATTGATTTTCTATGCAACTAGGACTTCGTTTGATAAAATTCCATGTACAGTTTATTATGAAGCTTTACACCTCAAACTGTGGATTATGTTCATATGTAATCGTGATTAAATGTATAGCACTGTATGCCAAGAATAGCAAAACGCCGAAAACTTATTTTCTTAAAGTGATCTTTGATTTTATTCCCTGTTATTGTTATATAATATAAGTATATTCGGAATTAATGATTTAATTATATAATATTACAAATACCTTTTGGAAATCTGTCTTCAGTCTGAGATACTGTACAGACAGTATAAGTATGACTCAGTTTAACTTTTTAGCTATTAAATCATTGTTTATTTTGGGCAACTTTTAAGAAATTATATCAGGATTCAAAATTAAAAATAGGTTGCAATAATTATGATATAACACACTGGTTGTCCTAACAAATAACTGTTTTTCACCCGCATATTATACTAATTACTGAAGTAATCTTTAGTGAAATATTGATATCAAAAGAATAGTACGATACGAACAGAGGATTCATGCATGTGTTAAATTGCATATGAAGTTAAACTCTTTAGAAATTGTATTATATATTTGTGTGTAATTTTATTTGCTATCTACATTTGTAAGCTCAGGATGTGTAGAGGTTAGCAGACAAAATGCGTTATTATATGCATTGCATTATATGTTCGCTTTAGTGGAAACTTCCGCACTTCGTATCAGAAATCAAGTTACTAAATTGTCATTGTGTGAACAAAATAAAGTATTTAAACACGCAATTATATGCACATTAATTTCTCACAAAAAATGTCACGTTTAGTAAATTTTGGAATTGAAAAGTTTGAAATTTTGAAAGTTTGTGAGTTGAAATGAATTATGATATGTTTCTAAGTTATATGAGATATAATATCAGTATAAACAAAAACATAAAAAAAATGTTTCTTTCGCAAGCGTATTATTTCTCTTCTGTCAACTCTATGGAAAATAATACATAAACTATTATATTTAGTATTGACGACGATTGTATTTGTTCCCTACCACGGAAATAATGCATTTTATAATTACATAAAAGCATTCTTCTTCAGAAAGTTACCATTGCATCAATAATTATAACGACTCTCTTTGTTCGTCTTGGAATCATCTTATTTCGTTACATGTTAGTTTTATAGGCCATACTAAAATGGAGCAAGATTATTGACGTTATTATCAAAATATAAATTATTTGTTGCTACATTAACATTTTAGTACCAGATATCATCAACTTCAATCTTCCACCAACACACACACACACACGTAATATTTGTAACGCTAAAAGGTCTTCTAAATCGTAGCAGACAATGAAATAAAGTTATTTAACTAAATAAATGCTGTAAGCTTTGCATTTGACAACATACGACAATATTCAGTTCAAATTATTGAAGTGCAACGAACAGAGGAACAGCCAATATAACAGTGAGTCAGATACACAATTTACAAAATAGAGAAAAGTAAAATATGCACAAAATTATACATAACAGAAAAATAAAAGAGCTGATTACGCAATTTCGCAATTACATATCAATTTCTTGAGTAGTATACCTCCCATAGTTAATAAAATTTTGTTTCAATTAAAGGAACATTAAACTACATTTTTTCTATAAAACATGCAGGGTTAATATCTTCATAAAGATTTTTATCAATTACCTTTCATTCTGTTTCAAGTACTTTTAGATCCACGTAGATCGAACTTATAACATAACGGTCTTAAGAAACACCTTTATACATAACAGTTCGATTTATTAATTATTGTACTAGAGTACGATGAACGGATGAGTGACAGTCAATCGATAGTCAAATACATAATAAAATATAGCCACGAGTTAGTATATAGTGATAGTAAGAAATATTAATACAGCAGTCAAATAAATCAGATTCTTTATTATAATTAAACCTTTTGAGCAATATTTCACATTTATCAAATGAAGTTAACACATGGTGATGTCTTGTTTGGTATATTTACACAGTTAAATTAAGTTTATCAATAAAATAATTACAAGATAATTAATTCGATAAGATTTCAGTAAAACGGTCTTGTCAAGATACTACCTTCTTTACTACAAAGTTTGAATATTGAAGAACTCAAACTAATAATGATAATTAAAAGAGAAATATAGAAAAGTTAAATTTAGTACATAGTAATCAAAACAGTACCATTGTACTGCATCCCGTTTACTGGAAGCCATTTTAGATATATGGTTCCAGACATTGTTAGCATATTCTGGTCTGAATTTCAAGCAATTATTTTTAGAAAATTTAAAACACAATAATTTTGTTAAAATAATACCATTGGCAAAAAATAAAACCAATTAATTTTCGGAACTCATATATTGACATATGTTATTATGGATAATACATGTTTTAAATAAGTATCTCTCTGCAACTGATTTATGGAGCATTCATCAAAGTCCCTTACGAATGTGTACACGATTTGGTTAATTTTTTATGATAAATATTATAGTTGTTAATGTTACTTAACAACACTTCATATTATGAAAATTTGTTTAAAACCAGCGTTAATTTTTCGTTTTCAAATTTTGTTGAAGTAAATAGTGTATTAATTATTTTATACATTACCATTTATGAATCTTTTGAATAATGTAGTTTTAAGTTTATATCAGTCATTTTAAAACGCGGTTATTTTTCTCTTTTATTTGCTTTGTTATCGATTTACTTTCTACCAGCATCACAGAGCAATCTCCAGTTATTACATATTTTACAAAGCACATTGGTATCCACTTCTGAACTAAATGTATATATAAAAGAATTTAAAAAACTTACATTTAAAAATGAATATGATAGAAATATTAACACGGTATAAGAGAACAAAAATGATAAAGATAAGCACATATTGCAAAAATAAACGATTTACAAAATAATAAACATGTACTAAGTGAGAAGATATAAAAGGGTATTCAATTTCCAACGATTACTTACAAATTTCAAGAGAATATTACAATACTTCATGTAATAGATTATCTAAAAATTACATAATATGGTAATCACACCATGCATTATATAATTTACTTGTATTTAAAAAATTTGTCTGGAAGTGATTACTAAATATTGTAATTTCAGCACAAGATCTATGTCAATATTCCTTTGTAAAATGCTATTCTTTCTTCTACAAATTCTGACTATAAGAAAGAGATACGATGTATCAATATATTAATCTATGGTATGTACAATGGTAATCACTTACACGCCTATTGTTTGATACAATTGTAATTAATTTTCCAATAAATCCATCAGTATAGCATTTGATAATTTATCAAACAATATATGTTCCGATACTTATCTTATTTTCGATAGGGATTCGTATTACATTTTTTTCAGTAGAAATTAATAAGTGATTCTTTCTTTCAATGGATATTTTATACCTTTTTAGATACAGATGCTTAAAAATATGTCCTGAACGTTTCTGCAGTTTGCCAATTAAACTGTTGCGCGAAGGAGACGAGATCAGATATACATATAATTTTTTTCTTACAATGTTATGCTGAAATATTGTGGGTATATTGATGCCATAAATATCATTTGCATCAGGGATTGGTAATCCCAGTACTTCGTAAGCTTCATTGGTAAATTTCTCAATATTATTTTCAATGAATATTACAGTTAAGTCTCTTTCCTGTTTTTTCTTTATCTATTTTACACTTATTAAGTAATATTTAAATGTTTTTGCCTTACTTTCTCTAGTAAAATATATAGTATTACATTTCTTGCAGTTGAATATGAATTTTATTTTAAGACCTGTAGGAAACTAATGGCTCAGACCGTATGGATGATGATAGGATGAATTGATGCAGTGAAGAAAGTGAGGTAGTAGACAAACTCCTAGAAAACCCACGTACAAGGTGTTTGTCCACCACAAAGCCCACATGGCATGAGCGGGAATCGATCCGACGACTACGAGCACCAGAGGTGAGCGCTCTACCAACTGAGCCACTGTTACCTTCTTGCCCTTGAAATACAACTCATGTTTTTATTTCAATCTTAACAATTATTCGCATCTTCTTCAAATTTGTAACAATTATTTTTTGTCAATTACTTCGGTGAACAACTTGACGTTATCTTCACAACATACGCAGTTTTAATTGTTCATCTCCAAAGGTAGTGGCCTCAAGTTTGAGCACTGGGATTCTCCTGATGAAACCACATTGTAGGAAAAATTTGATATTTTTATTAAACGTATTGCTTGCTATCGGACAAATATGATCCCATAAATACTTATCAATCTTACCGAGAAACCATACGTATTTAATTTTGTAAACAACTGAATATGATTAAGTTTTTCAAATGCATTTGGAAACTTGCAATATGTAGCATAGACGTAATGGTTTGTATTTTAACGTCCCGCAATAAATTGATTTCAAATTGGAAAATGAGTTATGGTTCATTTCTTCCCATAGAAACCGTGTTGCTAAAGTGAAATGAATGATTTAACAAGGGAAACCCTCTTTTAATCAGATATAGTCTATCAGATTTGCAGAGGTGGGTAAGATTGGTAAGTTCCAACCAGACTTAAATATTTTGCGCCATTTACTTATCTTCCACTGATTCGGGAATATTGACATTTGTGTTACTAAGTTAAAATACGTATAATGTATGTATTATTAAAGTTCACTGCATGTTTTAAATACATATATTGTAATTCTATCACCAGCATAGGTTAGACTGGATTGTAACTTTTCACTGCTATTTAATTTATTTAATTTTATATGTAATTTGTAATAAATTTGGACATCCTTTGTGGCATCTATAACTTAATTTGATATTTTTTGATTATATATAATAATAAATCTGTTTGAAAACCTGTCTGCAATTTCCTGTTAATTTCTTAACAACATTCCTTTCTTATTCCATATCAATTCGCTAATAGTTTTGTTCCCCTTTGTTAAACATATGTACTGAATTGACTAACTTTAATGTTAATATCCATTGAATTCCATATACGTTTTGTATGAAATTTTAATTAAGTTCTTGAACTTTCTATTTAATTCTAAAATCATAATTTTATAAATTAATAAAAACAATCCTCTTCCTAAAATATTATTCTATTTTAAAATATTTGTATTATATTAGAAAACACTGTGCAGCATTTCTTATTACATTTTAAACTTTTCTAAAATCGTGTTGCAATTATCATTGAAACAAGATACAGCACAACTCGGAACTTGACAGTTATATAAACCATGTCATGATCTATATATTCCCTCATAATACAAAATTAAAAATTGTGGTATATCTAAACATTGGCTGTTAAATAATTTGATATAGAATTTGGTTCTGGATTCTAAATAAGAACATTTTCACTTTCAAAAAAAATTGTTGTTTCAAAACACAATAGCTATAAAGTGTTCTTAAATAACCCAAAAAACTTTAAACATGAGTATTAGTTAAGAAGAAGTGGATTGATTCCAATCAAATTTCGTATTAAATTTGAAGCTATTACTCTCATAATATTTCTGGATTTTTGATACTTCAATTTAATTATTGTCTCCGTGGTAATGAAATTTATTTTTTTAATATATGGGTTTGCCTCTTTGCATAACTACTAACCCTCTTTAAAGTAAAGAATTTGATTATTAAACTTATGTTTGCTTGTTATATATATATATATATATATATATATATATATATATATATATATAAACGTCTCCACATTTCCGAAACCCTCACATCCCTAATTGTTTACAATATTTAATGTAAAGGGATATGAAAAATACCACAAATGCTTAATAGTTTTATTGCTTAGGAAGTATCATATAACACATAAAAAATAAAATAAATGACTTAAGTAACCATATCCCACCACTAACTTGCCGAAACTTTTGTTTCACACGCACATTAAAATAAAATTGTTAAATATGATAATTTTAATAGTGTTCGGTAAATTCTTAGCTGAAACTGATCTTAATTTACTTCAACTGATCAATTCATCCCCTTGATATTATAACAAATGCAAATAATCATATTTTTCTCAAAAAGTTACTGCTTGAACAATATCTGTGCATGCTGCAAGTTTTAAAATTGGTGGTTTACTGTGTGGATGCACTACATAAATATACACTGTCAACGTCTAATGTCGCGTCATGCGTTCCATGGACTATCAAGCATTGTCAACATTGGGCTTGTAACCTTCAGATATTTTATGTGCTCATATGATGCCTTTTCAGAGCTTCTACATGTGAAACGCTGATCATGAAGGAACTAAGTGATTTCTATTGTCAAATCAGACTTCTCTTGCTATATAATACGAGCTCTTTGCCATGGTTAACTTGAAAGCAGTTTTCTTCCACGATGCACCTCCACCTTCTTCTAATGTGGCCACCAGCCCTAGAAATTCTTCAGCTGACAACATGGTCAAAGAAACAATTTGATCATCCAATGATAAAAGGAGCTAAGTCAGATATAGTATTTTTCAGTACAGAAGAGAAACACTACCTATACTACAGTTTTCTATAAAACATATTTTCTTTTGGGGGGATCATGTTATTTGGTTGATTATTTAATCCAAAAAAATGACCCAAGAAATTATTTGATTATTTGCCGGATAACTGTTATTATGTTAAAAGTAATCATCTGTACTGAAAAATAGGATTTAGGACGTAACTTCATTTACTATTGGATGATTTAATTATTGTAATTTAATGTACCCATATTCCATGTATCTAAAGTTTACTGAAACAAATCCACTACTTTTCTCAGAAATATCTAACAGCAATAGGTAGGTTAAATAATCACTTTTGTATTTGCTGAATGAGGTTTAGATTAGCGATTCAAGTGAAGCAGTCATATCGAAACCGAAATTCTCCGCATTCTTTTGCATTTTGGCTTATGAATAAATTTGTTACCTTTAAAGCTAGAACAATCGTTTTGGACAGAAAGGCATGCGGAATTAAAAAAATTGAAGAAACGTGTGAATAAAAACCGAGAAATTTCTGAATGTATTTTGATTCATTTCGAATCTATAACCACAATATGTTCAGAATATCAAACTGAACTTATGTGTATAAATTCGCCTTATTACATAACTGATTGAACTGTTGAAGGTATCATCGTTCAAGGAACTGAAATTACTCTACGAAATTGTGACAAAAATTTTTGAGTTACACTGGCACATATATACATAGTTTATATATGATCGTTTGAACTCTACAAACATTGAATATTACAACATAATATTAACCGTGATATGAATGTTGTGTTTAGAAAGATATAACAGATTAAAGTATGATAGTATGAGAGCCACATCAAAGTTATCAAATTATCTGTTCTAAAAAAATACGATCTCTTCTGACAAAAATGTAACAAAATAATGATATTGAACATAAATAATAAATAATGGGAATCTTGATATACAAAGGAGCAATTTACTACTGAATATTCACAATGTCAGTGATTGTTTCAAATTTATTATGTTATGGATAACTTAATCATCTTCATTCTCTCTACTTTATTAGCACTTTATAGTCCACTTATTAAGATTCTGAATAACAGTCTCCCAAGTTATTAAATATTGAACAAAGAAATCAACTCACAATAATTTATACCATTCTAAACAATAAACAAGTTTTCTTCATGTAGTTAATTCTTAGAGACCTGAATTATATTTACGCATAAAATGTTTCATGTCACAGTGTTTTCAGGGATATTCTATTTTAATGTTGATAAAATGATACTTAAGTTACTGTATATCAATCAATGAGTAACAGACTTTCTAAGAATCAATTTGAAAGCACTTCTCCAAGAATTCAATCGCAAAATGGATGAATTGTAAAATTTTAATGATATCTAATTATCGATTTGAGTCCAATTCAATTAATCGTACATTATTTTCTCATTTACAGTTCCCTTGTTTATGTGAAATATTTTATTCTGCTCATTTTGACATTCAGTTCCGTGAAGGAAGCTCGCATTAGATTTAATAATGTATACTATTACATGTAGGTTACCTTAAAATGCATAATTGAAGTCATATCACTTGTCATGGTAAGTTGATTTTCCTCGGGTGTATTTAATACTTTATAAAGTGTGCATCATGTACTTCATGAAGTACTTTAGTTATTGTTAGTACTAATGTACTGAATCAAAGATTTAAGTATTATTGGGGACTTAAGTTATAAAGCATAAACTGATTTAAATATTTCCCTCGGCTTAAATTTGAAATTACTTCAATTTACTTGATTGGTACCATTTACATCAAAAGCTTCAGTAATGTCAAAGAAAATCCTTGCATATTGTTTAATGTTCATTTTGGTTCTGCCAATTACAATTCAGTCAATAGCAAGCAGTGTTGAACTATATTTTAGTTTAGACGATCTAGGGAGATTAGCCCAAAATGCAGTTGTAACGCTCTATGTAGATTCAGTGTTTATTAAAGTGTATTATGTGCATTTCAGAAGGCCAAAAATTTTGAATCTTTACCAAATGTGGAAGAACAGTTTGAGACATAAAGATTTTGACAACACAAAACTACTAACCGTTGAAAAATCAGTACGAATCGCAAAAATAACTTGCGTATTACTATGGTTTCCAGCTCTACTTGCTGCACTTGAGTGGTTGTTTTTGCCCTTTGTTGCAGGTAGGATTTCTTCAGATTCACACATTGCTAATAGTACGCACGTGCTTATAACTCTACCAGCGACAGCTTGGTATTCCTTCGATTGGACGTTGAGCCCTGCTTACGAATATTGTTACATTCAACAATCAGTGGCTGCTTTACTTTCAGTATGTCAAGCAAGTGCAGTTGACACATTGTTTTCGTCTATGATTATTGTTAACGTAGCCCAGCTGAAACATCTCTCCGACTGCTTAGAAAGGATTCCATCAATTGTTTTACCCAGCTGTATCAAAGAGACACCAAGCGTCGGCATTAGAAATATAAATAATGGAATGTTGCAGACCACATATTTCTTCAGTGATACGTTTCGATCCGCAAGTAATGGAATTCAACAGATTTCTCATTCCAATAAAAGAGAATACATTAAAAGGAATACTGAAGCGAAAGAGTTGCTTTCAGTTAAATACATTATAAACAGCCATATTATTTTACTGAGGTAAGGCATTATTTAAATACTGCTCGTGTTGTTTCAAAGAAAGAAACACCTAGTGTGTTAATACGTTACGTTTTAACAAACTAGCAGCAGTTCGAACAAGTATAACGTATATGCGTATCCATTTACTATTATAGATGTACTACACAGGAAAACAATGTGGTTTGTACATTTTGGGCCAATGTGAGAACTGTGTCCGTTTGCTACAACTAAGTCAAGTCTGATGTGCAAGTACCAGTATTATCAATTTTAATTCTAAACATTTAAAATGTTCTTCTGTGGAATCAGATAAGTGGGCAAAGCATGTTGTTTTCGTGCAGTCTTCTTATGTGATTTATATTCATGTTTATCATATCATTCTATTTGAAAGTTCTATGAATTGTGTTCTAAAATAAAAGTATTTAAGAAAATGTTAAATTTTACTTCATAAGAGTTATTAAATACTTTTCATATATTTGCTGAAGTAATTGATCGAACACAATTATAGACAAATAAAGAAGCATAGTCTGCCATGCTCTGAAAAAGAGTATTAAACACAGAATATAAGTTGATAATATTAGTAAAATTTGCGCTAAAACTCTAAGATTAAACTCAAGATAACAGGAGGACCCATCAAGGGGTCTTAAGATCAATGAAGATATATTAGAATTATTTACAATAGGAATGGATGTTTTTTTGCTCTGATTAGGAGTATTACTAAAAGCTAAATCATAGCAATAATAATAATTTGCAAAGGACTTGCTGATTCTAGTATATACAGTGATATCTTAGGAGTCGCATATAAATGCTAAATTTGCACCAGTTAAAACCAATGGAGGCGGGGCCGGTCCGGAATAAAACAACAAAAATAGCCAAGTATACATCAAAGAAAAAAATCCTACTATGGAATCCACGACTAGGTTAGATTTTTTCCCTCTTATTTGTTTACGACTTTTAAGACTCATCAAATAAAATAGACAAAGCCTAGGAACCTAATGTAAAGCTACATTGTTAATATAACAAAATACATTTTAGCTGTTTTATAACATTTGGTTGGATGCAGGTATGATACAGGTGAATGGAAACAAATTTTATAGGAACGCCACTCATAAGGTGTTTCATTATTTTACTAGTACCGGTTAAAAATTGATTTTCATTTTTTTTAAATATAATGAATTTAATGTTATTATGTTATAATAAGCGCAAAATGTATTCTTCCGTCAGTTTTAGGAATATACTTAAACTATTATTTTTAGCATGCAAGCTAAGAACAAATATATATAAACTAAATCGCTTCGTTCTTTATACTCAGAAATATGATCCTCAAGGAAAACAATTCAGCTTTTTTCTACAGGTTTGCTAATGAGATAGAAAATTTGTTTACTACTGTAATGTTTGCACAGTTCGTCGTTGCAACACTTTCATTATGTCTGATTACTTTTGAAGCCTCTACGGTAAGTATCTGAATTCTTACCTCATAATAAATTATTGTAAAAATATCATGCATTATATGTTTCTCAACGTCTACGTTTATATTAGTACATGAAAACACTATTGTTGACTTACACAATAAATTGTAAAGGTATATATCTCTGTAAATAATCAGTTATAATGCATACGCTCTCTTATTCACTCTTGCTAGAGGAACGCAGTGAGGTATTTACAGTTTCTATGCTGACTTTATCTTTCTAAGATTAGTTTACAGAAACATCTGAACGTATATGGGGATTGCTGTCACAATAGGAAACTAATAGAAATTTACTAAATGTCAGAGGCTTACTTCAGTTCCATCTTGAAACTTGCTATCCACTCTTGTTAAATATTACTTTTATCAAACCTCTCACAAGCTAACAATCGCAACTTATCAATCGATATTTATATGAAATATGTTATTGTCTTTATTCGAATATACATACACCGAAAATAACGCATATGATGTGCCGTGTTTGTACGTAGTAATTAGAGACGAATTGAAACCTTACAGTTCACAAACCATCATGGAAAGGATGTATTGTAATACACAAATGTTGAATGGTGGGAAGAGCTGCATGTTGGTGTATGTGATCAACATGGCCGTCATCTTGAAGTCCACCATATTGGACGGTGGTAATTTTGTAAATAGCAAGCGGACCGTTTAACATATAAGAGGACACTAGACTGTTCCCAGAAAATTATTCCGGGTGTCAAATTTAACATACCCCTTACGGTGTTGGGGTTGTCTTCACTGAAATTTTCAGTTGGATACTTAACCACTTTAATACCTAAATAAATTGACGAACGTTTGCAAATTCAGAACATTTTACTATTCATCACTTAAAATTTCGCACTACAATAATTATAATTATGCAAGCACTATCCATTATTCAATTATGTAATAATTTTCTATTATCTCTCATTTGTGTAATGCGATACTTTTCTCTTTGTCGGCTGATGAGTTGTTAATTTTCCCTTGTTAGTACCGAATAATTATTCTGCACATTATTGTTTTAGATTTCTATAAAATGAGTTATTGTCTTAATGTTGAATAACTATTATTGTAAATTATAAAAATAAAAAAAGGTCTTTATTTATATGATTAAGATATTATTACCAACATTTTTGTTGTAACACATTATAGACCATACTAAGCTGCTAATTAATATCATTAGTTAGTCAATTTTCCTTCAAATTTATTATATGGTTATATGTAAATAAATTGTAATTTGTAATGATTTCTGATTTACACATAGGTGCTCAATTAATTACTAATCCTCATCTCAAACTTACATCAATTCTTTTGTAACAAATAATGCTTACGCATTGCCAATTGAGAATTGAAAGAGAAGTATCAAACGCGTATTCGTCAACATTCACATTTTACAAGAAAGTCAAAGCTTCTCCAGCTTTTCTCACACTCATATAAACTTGTTTTTGTTCTGATGAATATAATTTTTTTTGGAATGCATATTAAACGGCCATAATTGGTATGAGCTGGGACATCCTATACCTGATTCCATTACAAGAGATGTTATCAAAGATATCAACATATACAATATCTAACATAAGCTGCCAAACAACAAGAAAATATTATTAATTTATAATATCATATCAACTCTGGGAATACATTAGTGGTTATGGTTTATATTGTCGTAGCATCAAGAACACAGAAACATGGACCAATCACCAATTAGTGATTTAGTTATCGAAGATAAAATGTGCATTGTTGATATGGCTTATATAATGGGAAAATGTTCACTAACTTATGTAGCCACTATAAATGTAAAAGCCTCACGTTCTTCTACAATCATTTTAGTTACTTGGTGTAAAGATACATTTTTACTGTTCAGGACCGACCCTTTCTAGATAATTCAGGTATTTGCGAAGCACAAAATCCTACGTAAAGGTAAAAGATGTGAAACAGTGCCACCTAAAATTTGCAATTATCTCTGTTTGCATGAACAAAATGGAAACTTTGTACCAAAGGCTATTTATCCACCACGAACACTTATGGTGAACATTGATTTATTAACGTCAACATTATTAATCCCTTGCTACAATTAATATCCGAGGGATACTGTAGTGGAATCTCAGAGTGATACCCATATTAACAAAATTATAATCACTCATATTTACAGCCTTTCAATTCTAATGTTAAATTTCTAATTTGCTGCACAATTATCATTCCATTGATACGTGTTAAAGCTTGACGTTTATTATTATCATTTATAAGTGTAGTGCTTTGAATATGTGTTATGTCCCTATATATTTAAATAAGTGAAACTATCTTCACCAACGTTCACACGCATTTGCTAAAAATCCCAACGGGAAATAAGGAAGAGTTAAATGATTGAATCCTGGGGAAACCTGCAAGATGATACCATTCTCCAAAATGCGAGGTCTCTATTTGTATTTGTCCGACGGCTAATGACATACAGCGAGGCTCTTCTAGATCATTTCTCGTGTTTCTTGCCATTATTTATTTAATAAAGACAAGCTTTTCCCACATTTTTATCAGCTAATCTTGGGTTGTCATCAAAACAACTTTATGGAGATGGTTCATATTTTGGTTGTAAACGAATTGTTTCTTGTCCGTGTGTAGAATCCTCTTCCTCATACACGTTGTTGAAGGAAATACCAAATTCATAAGGGTCATCTTCATCATGAATATACACTTTGTTTCTGCCAATGTTGTGATCACTTCGGTGGCATCTTCTTCCTTGTAAAAAGGTTTCTTGATTTCGTTGAACATTTCTCTATCTTCTGTCACTGGGTCACTGTTGAAAATGTCAGTACGTTCTACGGAGAACTCCCTCTGATCGTATACGGTTAAATACGTGCAGATATCATTAAACTTTAATGGACGACTTCACATTTGAATCTCATAGAATCAAACTGAATTAAATTAACCTTAATATATATATACCTTCCTTCCTTATGAGTATCTCTAAGCAACGTCATAACAATATATGTAAAAATCGAGGTACAGACCATTTAGTTTTGTTTTACATCAGTTACAACGCTGATACCCGAAGCAGCGACCTACTATGTTCCTCGCCAAAATGTGAAAACAATAAATAATATAAACACTCTTTGCATCAAAGTCCCACATAAGGCATTGGCAACCTGCGCCATAGTTGCCTAAAGGCCTTAAAATAAGTTCAAAATCAAATGAAGCATTGAGGAAAGGAAAACAAAATTGGCATGACTGTAAAAATGTTCTTTCCATACCCGTAGTTATATAGTAATCTATATCCTAACTTATGTTTAAAATTGTCGATATTATTTTAATATGTTTACTTTAGTTGAAACCTTTGTGAATAAATGTTATAACTGTGTTCTTTTTTTCAAAAAATAAATATAACTATACACAGGCTTTAAAGCGATAACTTTTACTTTCTAATAGTGATTTTCTACCAACTAATATACCTTTGGTTGTGTATACCCGCGGAATGTTTGTAGGGTTTAGACGTAAATCTTGAACATTTATGAGGCGAGAGATTATCCAATTTCCCCCCGAATTCATTAGAAAACTTGTTGTTTAGAATGATGCTCTAGTATGTGCTTGTTACACTGTACTGCGATATCAAATTCTTGACAAGGGATGTTAATACTTTTAAGATTCAAGTACCCGCCAATTGTACGAATATAAATTAAGACTGGAAATCCCAAACGTTCTAATTGGGATTGTTTGACAGAAACGCCTTTGTCCACATGTATATTCGATATGATCCCATCCTTGTTCCAAGTGCAAAATATATATCATGAAGAGTTATCCTGAAAGGGATACATATGTGGTACTAAATGGTTTCTGCTTCTCTTGTTCACTTGTAGATTTTACACTTAGAACGTTGGGCCTTTTCACTCCTTGAAGTGCTTGAAGTAGGTCAATGTTGCAAATATTTCCCCCACACTTTCGGAAATCTCAATCAGTTCAGGTCTAGGGTTTTCACTCAGATTGACGTGACTAGGAATCTTCAGTCTTAAATATAAATACTTAAAAGAATTTAAAAAGTGGTCAGTTATAGAGCATCAATCTAAAAGTAGGGTATTTTATTACTAGCTACTGTGTAGTGTAGCTACATATGTTCGTGACTTTTCTAAATGTTATTATATGTAAAAATATAAGCTACAGTAATGGATTAGTCTAATACTTATTAACGTTTCTGTTCTTTCACAGAGTACTTCAATAAGAGATGCAGCTTATGCCAGCCAGTGGTATTTATATGACAGGAATTTCAAGTATTGCAGCAGGATGATTTTATTACTGAGTAGTATACCCCTTCAACTAACAGGAGGATATATATTTAAACTTTCAATGGAATCATTTACTTCGGTATACTTTTAGAATATATATTAAAATATAGTTTCTAGTTTCCCTAAATCAAATGACCAAACTAACCTAATAGAAATATATTAATTGAAATAAATGCAAATACATTTATGCATGGAGTAAATAAAGGAGTAGGAACTCTCACTCAATTAAAGCAAATCTGTTGTGTTATGATATCCAAACACAATTGAATCGATCATTGGAGAAAGAGTAGTGTAATTCCCTATATACGCACTAACCTTTAAGCAATTACAGTTTTGAACATTTGATGCTAGTAACTGAGATGTTATTCTATTCTTTAAATGTAATTGCTTTAAATATTTTAGAGATACTGGTGAAGATAATACGAACAGTGCTCTGCTCCATGAAACCGGACACAGTAGCAAGAATATGATTACGAATGGTAATGGAGTGTTCCTGCAAGCCATAGAACATTTCAGCGTGATAATTGAAGGTGCTGAAAAGAACGGCATGAACACTGAATTCATCATGTACGCTGATAAGTCAATATATAAGTCGCAAAATGAAATATCTTCATATATATATATAAAGCGAAATAGTGGTGTGAATATAAATCGTTTCACTGATCATTTAGGTAAGTGGCGGTGTAGGTGCCAGAACCACCGTGTATTGTATGTGGCTCCAGTAATTACTCTAACATGCGGCTGTGAGTCATTCGAGTGCGAAGGAGGTAAGATAATAGTCTGTTCCAGGTAGCACTTTCACTGCAGACATCTATTACTGAGCTTTGACTAAGTTATGGTCAGCCATTCGAGGGGAACTTCCGGTTGCTTTGGGACATAGAGTTCTTCTGTTGAATGACAACGCTCAAAAACACACTGCGAATCCCACAGTTAATCAAATAAGGTCCATAGGCTGGAAACAAGTGGATCACCCTCCTTAAAGTTAGGATTTTGCACCACCCGAATATAAATTCTTCATACAACTGAAGAATAACCTGGGTGGTCACTCTATCCATAAAATGAAGAAGGTTTGTCGGGAGGTTACCAGCTGGCTAGTACACCAACCAAAAATGCTTCGATGTTGGTTTGGGGGAAATCGTGAAAGGCCGGGACAAGAGCCTAAATGTTAATTAAGATTATATTAAAAAATAACGAGGAAACTAATTCAAATTTCATTTCGATTCCATTTTGCGACTTTTATATTTAAATACCCTATTAGATTCCACCAAACTCAGCTGTTGGTGCAAGCAGTCAGTATTGTGAGATCTATATATGAAAACTAGTCGTACAGTTGGGAAGCGTGTGATAGGTGAATTATCAGATCAAGTTACATTATTTCCTTTAACGTCTAAAATGGAAACGGTTTTAGAGATGGCACAATATATTTGAAAATTGCTGAGGCTACCTGTAAAAAGTTAGAATAGATTTACAGGCTAACGATTTATGGTAGAAACCGCGGATGTCGATGACCAGCGACAAAACATATCCCAACCGTTTGGCAACTGGGTGCCAACTATGATTATCCATCTTAGCTTGTCATATAAACACAAGCAAAGGAAATTTACGCTAGATATTTAACAAGAAAATCAGACAACGAGGCTTCTCTACAATACCCACAAGCCTTTCTAGTATACCTTGTCAAAAAGCACCAAAGATTCGAACAAGCATGTAATAAACATATCTCGAAAGACGATCACGCTCACTTTCGTGGAAAGTATGGAACACACATTTTGCAGTAAACTAACAAAACAACAATTGCACTTTGCCTTTTTCGTACAAAGTGCCATAATAAACTTTTTCTTCTATGTAGGGTCATTCTTGGTTTGTATCGCAAAAATATGAAAACAAGACAAATATGGACGAACGTAGTCCCGACGAAATTACCTACGATAGTTAACGATAACATGCATTGTTGAATGATCTGAGTTTGAACTTCTTTCTCCATATTTTAAATATACATTATGATGACGTACATTTAGCTCAGTAGGCACTTTAGTACCATTTATTATTATTTTGTTACAGACAACGAACTACTTTCTGAAAACCCTGTCTTTCTCAGTCAGCTTCATTTAGCAGGGCCTGCTATACTCCGAACAATATATCCTGCTGCTACTTTTTACTTACCAGTCTGGTTTAGTTGCTTTACTAATCCAGCTGCAATAATATAAGTGTATCTGCGTGATCCTGCAGTGACAAGTCACATTAAGTTATGTACTCAAAGTTTTCTGCTAGACAAGAGCCAATCGTTTGGTAACAAATGAGTATGACAACTATCATTGCAATTAATTGTTAAATCTGTATTTCACTTGAAAATAAATTTTATTAATTTACTGTTCTTTTGAAAATTCATTGTCGGATTTTAGCTTACCAAAGCAAGTTTTCTGTCGTACCTTTGTCTGTAAAATGACAGTGATTCTTAATATTGTATAATATACTTTATTGTGGAAGTATAATTAATTTCCACAGCAACACGGCTTGCTTATAATTCTTTGATTAATATTCATATTTAATTAACTTATATAACTACGTGTATAAACAGAATTATACTGGATTCAGTGTTGAATCTTTTCTGATAATGATTTTGTTCGACATTTTCATGGAAATGTTAGCAGTACACACACTAAATGCATTCTGTTTCTATACTAAAGGTATGTACTATACTCCGGTGAAATTACATGGAAATAAATAACGATATCTTTAGTACCTACTCATGCATCTGCAAATAATCTTTTCATTAAACTACAAATAATTACATGGATTTCTGTTAAACTTTTCCGCATCGTTGTAAAATCTTGCAGTATAGAATATAAAACATTTGACATTATTCCGGGACAGGAAATATCTATGGTGGATCACGCTTTATGAAAAATAACTCTCGATTCTTGTAATGCACAATCGGCTTATTCCTAAAAAAATAACAAATACGTTTCTTACTTTACAGTCTGTAAAATATAATATTATGTAAGTTCAACACATCTTCATGAATTTACATACAGTTTTTGTGGATAATTTCGATTTAACTGGTTTTCGTTAAAACTTTGAAAACCAAAGAATATAGCATTTTTTAACAGAGATAAATAGTCAATAATATGTCCATAGTGCAGTAGGTTATCCTATTATCATTAAACGAAACTAAATATGTTTGAAAAGTCGTTTATAGAGTAGTTCATTTAATATATTAAAACGTATGGAACAAAGCCAACTGATATATAAATAAAAACATAATTTACCTTTGCTCTTGATGAACTGAAATTGTTTCTCAGTATTTAGAATATTACTCTTTGTAAGCTTCATGTGGCAAAGCATTACCTTAGAAAATAACGGCAGATTGATGAGTAAAGTATATTACAAATCCATAAGAAACCAGTCTCAAATAATTTCTGATATTAGCAAGAAAACATATGTAATACAGTCTAAATATCTTTCTCAAAGATGTTTTAACAATATTAAAATTGGTGTGCATTTTTTTATTAAACCTGGCAGATTCATGAATACTTATAAGGTTTTTTTACTAAACAACTGTTCTATTTTATATGTGCTTTAGAATATCTAAAATGTTTCCAGTGGCGTATATTTACATGTTAGTCTATGTTTCTGAAATACATTTATCAATACAATGTATGAATTAGAGAGTACGTACTAAATGTAACCATACACCTGTTAACAATTAGTATAATAAGACGAAACATCGATTTACATTACAGCGTTAAGTTAGGATGGTCCCTATGAATCACACATATCTACACATGTTTGTTCTTTTCTCACAATCTCTCCATTTGTTCACGCAAAATATTCTTGCGAAATCACAAATATTAGTTCGAAGTTCTTGAAGGATGTTGGAAGAGGTGACTGACCTTTAACATTCTGTGTGTATTCAATATGCTCGCGGAAGGAATAAGCAACTAGATATATTAGGTTTTCTAAAGTTAACACCATTCTGAGTGTAAACGGAAAGATACCGTTTCAATCGCTGAAAGGCCATGAACACAATTAACGACTAAAATCTTGACAACCATTCTTCTTTCAAGACCACCAACCTGACCGGTTTGCAGAAGCAAACTGCACACAACACACTATTACGAACCTTTGCAGAAAATATAACTTACAGCAAACGGAATAAACTCCACCAACATATAATCGTGTTTATCTAGATGCATATGAGTGTCATGGGAAAGATGTATTGATTACACGAGAAAACAACTTTTTGATTAATATGTTCAATGTTGATATAGCTGAAAGCATTTTATACATTACCACTGGAAGACGAGTCTTAATCTAGCAAAGGTAATAAAATAGGAGGATTTATACGTTTCACAACATGTATTTAACATGCAAGCATATTCAAGTTGCTTGGAAATTTATTCTGTTTTCTTTTAAAATATAGGCCACTATTTACTTTAGATGAGTCGTTCATGTTATTTTGCCAACAAGTAGTCCTTTTATTGTACTGCTAAAACCTCACTAAAAGTTTCGTTATAAAAATTACAAAACATTTTAGAGTGTTGTACCATTGTGATAGTTTAATGTACTGGTGTATTGTTTTCCAGGCTATATTTAAACATTATAAAGGAATTTTATTCTGGAGATTTTTAATGTAATTAGTAATGGAGTTGACTTTATTACTGATAATTTTATTAAGCTGCCGATATTTTGTTCGAACTTGAAAAATAAATAAACGAATATATTGCGAAAGTTTGAACAAAGGATTCCATAAGATTTCAATTCATTTAATCCATTGTCTAGAGTACAGCATACTTAGAAGCAGTGGTGGCGCAAGACGATCTGGAGCCCGGTGTAAGTGAATTTCATCGAGACCCTTTCGCAAAAACGTTCGTGACCGCAGACTGCTAATGTTGGCTATAATTTCCTACTTTCCCGTTATTCCGAGCCTCTCAGAAAACTGGAGAACTCGCAGCGGACTGACTAGCCAAGACAGTCAACTTCCCGTTCACTCGCTATAACCTATCATGATAATTAATACTGAGACTGTGGAGTCATGCTTTCCAACCATCCGATTATAGACAAGCGCACAAGTAAGAATCCTCAGATGGCATTGTTACGGTACTGCGTCTCCGACCACCATCGAGGTGCTCTACTGATTTATTATCTTAACGAGCAATTTTGCACTTGTGGAGACCGGCACATAGTGGGATGATACGCTCTCCCCCACTAAGTCAATATCGTCTGAACACTGAGGAAATATTGACTGGATCTTAGTCAGGGGCTTATATGTGTGCTATATGCTTCACATTCACGTAGTATACAGGATATAGCATGTTTCATCTTAACGAAAGGGCTTAAAACAGCTGTGCAATGGGTTACTTACATCAGAGGAGATTTCTTCATAATTTCGGCTAACATGAGGTGAATTAAATGGGTTAATGAGGTCTCAGCAAGTACAAAACAAATAGTGTTTCTTACATAATATCTTATTCAGGGGGCTGCGGGGGACTCATGAAAATTATAAATAATGCAAATTGACTCTAATGTGCTAATTTTTAATTTATTTTAAGGCCTTTAGGCAACTATGTCGCAGGCCGTATGGATAACGATGGGATGAATTGGTGGAAAGAAGAAAGTGGGAGGAAACAGGAACACACCGAAAAAACCCACGCACACGGTGTTTGCTCACCACAAAGCTTACATGGCATGAGCAGGGATCGATCTGACGACCCCTAGCACCAGAGCTGAGCTCTCTACCAACTAAGCCACCGTAGCCCCATCTCTTATGTGCTAAGGATATAAAATAACAGTGTCCCTTAAAGTTCTTCAGCAATATGTTGTACTTCCTTACTTACACTCAAAAGTAACATCAGTATGCGTATGAATAATACAAGTGAAAGAGACAGTAAAAATAAATGCTGTTGATTATATCAAGAATAGATTGCTTGTTTTTGAAGCAAATGTAATATCTAAGCACGGTATAAAAATAATTACCAACACAACTGAACACAAAAAACGTACTTCAATTCATGGCAAAACAAAGGTAACCAAAAATGTCGAATTAGACAATTATATAGATATGTAAAAACACAAAGACTAGCAATCTTTATCTTTATTATCTTTCCAGGCGTTCATTTCCAAGCGGGTACTTGCCTAAGCCCCATAATTGTTAGGAAATTAACACAAACACTTGTTAGATACTTCTAATAAGGGCAATTTGCAGCTATCTGAAAAATAGTTGAAGAAGGTAGTAGTTTGCAATATTATACTTTTGGAAAATTATATTGGAAAAAGATCAAACTATATTTAACTTTTACTCTTAATTATATTTCTGTCCTTTACCTTTTTCACGAACAAAAAATGCAAATGAATTTAAAGACATTTGGAATAGCAAAATCTTACTAGTGTTCGTAAGTGATACAACGAACCCGTGTTTGAAATGGACATCTGACTTTTACCTTCTGTAGTTATATTTCAGGTATGCTGTGCGCGTACGTCTAGGAAAATATATCATTTATAATTTTTGTAAGAATGTCAAACACGTTACGCATCATTAAATCGTGGAAACATTTCTAAAATGTTCACAAGAGCTCAAGACTAGTCAGCAGTGTAATCAACACTTCTGAAAGATTTATATCCCATTTTTTAGGTAACAACTCATGGAAGATATTGTATAACATTTTGCACCTCAGGAGTCAGAGCGTATGTCCCATTTTCATCCAATTCCTCTAATGAGCCTTATTCATCACTCTTGCACACCAGCTTCCACTCTACCCCATTTTAGTACATCGTTAGTACTGTTAACCATTCCAATCTTCACTTCTCCACTCTTTTATTTACAAAAGGTTCAGATTCTATACGCATCATCGCCAAGTATTTACACGATCAAACCGTTTCCCCCCGTTTGGGGATGTTTTACGTAGAAGGTTGCAGCTAGTGGTAGCCAAGTGTTGCCAGCCACGAAAGTATTTATTGTAAACTTTATATTAACGAAAAGTAATTGCTTAACTCGCTTAGTTTTCTTTTGTGCATCTCGATGAATTTGGGAAATGTAGTTTCCTTTATGTATAGATTACAAAACGGTAGGACAGAGCTCTCAACTACATTAAATATATGATTGTATTTTAATTGAGCTAGGATATCTTCTTCAGTGCCTTAGTGAGAGTGAGGCACCTGCCTTAATCGCAAAAACTAGGGACACCAAATTCAAGGCCTCGAATATATAAACACACCAAAATATATTAAACGCCGAAATAAAATTTGTTAGGTTAAAAAAATTAGTTCTTTTCTTACAATTAACAGGCAATTAAAGATGTTATAATATATTTTCACAAACATTATAAAAACAGTGATAAGCGGTATGCGCATTATTACCTTTCTGTTTTATTCCTTACAAGATATTAAAATTAAATTAAATCCAATAAAATGGGGTTGAGACATTTTCTACGTATGTCTGGGCGCTTAAAAATCTCACAAACTAAAAACAAACCTCACATGTGCCATATTTACGTAACAAATTATTTGTTTCAATTTCTACTGCAGACAGAAAATATACATAAACGCCTTCCGAAATGTTGAAACAATGGGAAAATTTGAGAAGACATGCACTAATGATTGTGTGTTTTGAGAATTACAAACGAATTAGTTAAGTGTCAATTGGACATTTTACCACAACATAAGATGGTTTTTAATAAAATTTTTAAATTTAAATTTTTGATTTTGTCCCAGTTTATTTATGTCTTCCCACTGTTGTGCAGCAGGGGGACCGTAAAACTTGGGGCCGAGGCGGGAGCCCCATTCAGACCCCCTTGAGACACTACTGCTTTGAAGGGTGGCAATTCCTTCTCCCGAACCTAAACAATATTATGAAGGGTACACGGCACGAACCAAGTCAGACATTTAACATTTTAGCTGAAGTATAATATTAAGTTCAAAACGCTGCCATCTATATAAATGAATGTTTAGAAAATTGTTAAACTTTTCAACAAAGCAACATCACATAATGTTCTCAAAATAATTAACAATTAAAGACCAAAAGAGAAGGATGGAGTAACATAAATCCAATAAAACAATTGAACAAAAATTAATAGTAATAAATTTATCAACAAGAACGATCTTGGTTGCGGCATTATAAAGGGAAGAAAATAATAATGCTGGATTTGAATTGAATTTGGAGTTCTATTTTTCTTTTCTTTAACCAGTGTCCTTTGGTATTTCTTCACAAGATCGACTGTGCACAGAGTGGAGTATGATTGATATTTTCAATTACAAACTTGTCACATCCTCCTTTACAACACACCACCAAATATATATATATATATATATATATAAATTTACATTTAATTGTTCTGTGCGTGTAACATTCATTTTATGTAAAGCTGTTAATGCCATTCATCACGTAGGGCAATGTGCAAATAACAAATACAACTTTGAATACCATATAGGTAAGTCTGCCATTGGTATGCGAAATTCAGGAATCATAGAAACATGAAAACAATATTGTGCAAATATGTAATTTTCCAAATATATAAAACATATGTACAATAGGATATATAAAATATAGTGCTTTAGGCACTAAATAGTATGCATCGAGTACTATCTTAATATTTAGCAAGTAACTTGAAGAAAAAAGAAATATATATGGAAGAGATGCTAACTCGAAATTCTATGCTTTATTTCCAACATGGATTAATATGTTATGTAAATTTTCAAGAATAAAACGCAGAATAATGTAGTACAGTTTCTGTAACACTACTCAACAAGATTTTGGAACAAGAATTAGAATACCTGATTCTAATAGAACTTTTCAAGTAGAATTCAAATATGTAATATGTTTTTCTCCATCACCCACCACTTTCCCGTGACACCACCGTGACCTTGAAAAATGGGTTATTTTCAGAAATTTGTTATTTACGTGCTTATAATCACATGTAATTTCCACGGTAATTACAATATAAGCACGGTTTATACCTCATTGGATTCGCAATTAAACACACTTTACAATGTTATATACAGCGTGTCGCCATTTTTATATGAGGGAAATTCTAGAGGGATTTTATAGGAAATTCCCTCCAAAAAGTAGTTTATAAGAATGTTTTTGTCTCATGTCACTATTCATGTAGCGATAGAGAAACTGGAATTGCACCAAAATATAGGTCTATGTCTACTCAATAAATCACGTTAATTTCATGTGAATCGCGTTATTCTATCTAGAGATATAAATAGTTGTTTCTATTTACAGGTTTAAATGCAAGGCGTTCAGTAAAGATAGAAACCAAACGTTAACGTATTGTTGTCGGTAAATTCATTAACACACAGGTACAAGCACAAATACACACAAGTACACACAATGCACGATTGCTTTCTCTGGAAAATTAGGTATTTTTTACGATTTTGACCTGCCAACAATGAATTAAAATCTGGAAAGAACAACGAAAAAAATACTTCGCTGAATTCAATTATCACTTTCAAGACAAGACAGTTAGTATCGCGTGGTGATGCACTGAGTTATTGCGTTCTGTGCTGCTTTGTGAATTATGGAATGTAGGTTCGTGTGTGTATGTGTGTGATACCGTAGAGGATACAAATTGCCGAGGAAGTGTGTAAATCACCCGGACAATTTCTGTTATGTATGTGAGGAGCTGACATTTAAATTGCAACGTCGATGTTTCACTCCACTTGTGAGGAAGTGTTATCAGTTATATTTAGGTTACAGCGTAGGAGACCAAGATAAGAACTGGGATCCTCAATACATTTGTTGTACTTTCGTGAAACGTCTGACTGGGTGGGCAAATGGTGAACGGAACATGAACTTCGGCGTACCCATGATCTGGAGGGAACCAAAAGATCATTTTTCGGACTGCTACTTTTGTATGACACAGATAAAAGGAATAACCAGTAAATCTAAGCACACAGTGCAGTACCATAATTTGCCATCAGCAATTAGGCCAGTTCCACACAATGCAGAATTATCAGTACCACAACCTCCAGCTCATCTTACTGTACATGAAGATTACGTACTTAACGCAACTGCTGAAGTACAACATGAAGAGGAAGATGATCCTACATATGTAGGAAGCACATATACATTCGAGCCCATCTGATAACTCAGGGTGACCTAAATGACCTTGTTCGGGATTTAAAACTCTCCAAAATACTTCTTGCTTCTAGACCTAAAGGCTTTAATCTGCTCCATCGTGACACTAAAGTCTGTGTTTTTCGAAACCGCCATGCAGATTTTCAGAATTACTATTCTAAAGAAAATGATTTAGTTTATTGTAACAGTGTTTGTGCTGTCATGGGTACACTCGGACATGAACATGTAAGTAAAGAGTGGAGATTGTTTATTGACTCTTCAAAAACTAATTTGAAAGCAGTCCTTTTGCACAGTGGCAACGAATTTCCTTCAGTGCCTTTGGCTTATGCAACTAACATGAAGGAAACCTATGAAAACATCAAAATATTGTTATAAACAATTCAGTATGAGAAATACAAGTGGACCGTTTGCTGTGATTTAAAAGTCATTTCTTTATTAATGGGTTTGCAGCTTGGTTATACGAAATATTGTTGTTTCCTATGCGAATGGGACAGCAGGAACAAAGCGGAACATTACAACAAAAAGGAATGTCCAAAGCGTGTATTAACTCCTGGACAGAAGCATGTTGTTTATCCCTCACTGGTGAGCCCTGGTATGATAATTCTACCTAATCTTCATATAAAGTTGGGGCTTTTCAAAAATCTTGTTAAGGCAATGGACAAAAGTAATGGAGGATTTTGTTATCTGAAGGAAACATTTCCTCGGGTTAGTGACGCTAAAATCAAGGAAGGGATTTTGTAGGCTACCAAATAAGATGTTTGATTGGTGACAAAAAACAATGAGGATCTCTTAACTCAGGTTGAAAAAGCAGCTTGGTGTTCATTCAAAAGTTTAACAAAGAATTTTTTACGCAACCATAAAGCCCGAAACTACCGTGAAATTGTGTGATATCCTGCAATAATTCAAAGAAATGCGTAGCAACATGTCCATTTCCTAGACTCCCACCTGGATTTCTCCCTGAAAATCTCGGTGCCGTTAGTGATGAAAGTGGGGAACGTTTCCGTAAGGACATTTCCGCCAAGGAGAAGAAGTAAAAGGGACAGTGGAGTTCACAAATGCTAGCAGATTACTGTTGGACCCTCAAGAGAGACGTTCCAGAAGCCAAACATAGTAGAAAGTCGAAAACTAAAACATTTTGTTAACCCTTAAAACTTCTTTGGTAAAGTACATATGTGGCAAACTTTGTTTAGTTTAGTTTAACAATAGAAACAACTATTTATATATCTAGATAGAATAACGCGATTCACATGAAATTAACATGATTTATTGAGTAGACATAAATCTATATTTTGGTGCAATTCCAGTTTCTGTATCACTATATGAATAGTGACATGAGACAAAATTCATTCTTATAAACTACTTTTTGGAGGGAATTTCCTATAAAATCCCTCTAGAATTTTCCTCATATAAAAAAATGGCGACACGGTGTATACATCATTGTAACGTGTGTTTCATTGCGAATCCAATGAGGTATAAACCGTGCTTATATTGTAATTACCGAGGAAGTTACATGTGATTATCTGCACGTAAATAACACATTTCTGAAAATAACCAAGTTTTCAAAGTCACGTGGGTGTCACGGGAAAATGGTGGGTGATGGAGAGAAACATATTACATATTTGAATTCTACGTGAAAAGTTCTAATAAAATCATGTATTCTCTCCTGTGTGCCAGATAAAAAGTTTATTTTTGTCGACTAGTGTAACAGGCACTGGACAGTATAGAGAGAGATTTCCCCTAATGAAAAAGAAAAAAAAATAGTGAATGTATAACCAAAGAAAATTGTACGAGCATGTAATAATTCAGTAACATAATAGGGGGAAATGTGGACGTTACTATAAAAGTGCCCATACCTACTACCATAATTGTCTAACACGATTCATAATTAATGTTTCGTATTATTGTGAGAAATCAATCGGGCCATAAGTGACTATTGCTGTGAACGCAAATACCAGTAGTAGGTTGTGAGAAGCAGTGTGGAAAACGCGTTCGAACTGCAAAGAACACACGTTTTCTACCATTAAAAGTATCAGGTTGCGTACCAAAAAACAAACCTTTTGCGGGAAGACTAATGTTCTGCTTTCATCTCAGAAAATTGTGCTAGTCCAGGCCTGTGGAAAATATGCTCTATCGGTAACAACTTGCCACGATTAGTTTTGACGCTTCCAAGACAATGATTTTGGCCTGAAGGACAAAGAGCGCTTTGGTCAGCAGAAAAAGTTTGAAGATCGCGAATTGGAGTAATTACTGGAACAGGAATCATTGAAACGCTCAAATAGTTGTCGAGCATGTGGATGAATCAATTGTTATCAAACGTTTAAATGAAATGCAAAAGATCCAGAGGGCGGAATCTGGGTTCCCGACAAATTGCGGAAGGGAGACACTAGGAAACGTTCAACCATTTGTGAAGTGCTGCTGCAACGACAAAGACGGAAGTCGGTTTTGCATCGAATAGTGATTAGGGATGAATAATGGATTCTTTATGACAAACCTAAGCGCATGAATTCATAGGTGAGTCTCGACGAACCATGAACCTGAAGGCCAAAACCGATATTCATGGAAACAAGTGATGTTGTGCATTCAGTTGGATCAAGCCGGTGTTGTGCATTTTGAGCCGTTGCAACACGTTAAATGAATAATGTTAACGATACTAACGACAATTACTCTATTATAAACTTTCACCCACGGACACACGCCCTCAATATGCTACAAGCAACGACGGCGTTATTCTGCTCCATGACAACGGTATACCGCATGTCTCCAAACTCTCAAGGCCATCTTACCTGAATTTGGATGTGATACCCCGAAAATAAGCCATGTCCCCCGAAAATAAGGAATTTCAGGAAAATTTCCTCCAAGAAATCACTTTAATATCTGAAGCGTATGCGCAAACAAAAGTCCAAGTGACATTTTCAAATAAAAAATTACGAGTATATTTTTATATATAACAAAAAAATTGAGGTGTAAAATATTAATTCATTGCAAAAGAGTTGACCTTAGTCTAACATGTCTTTGTGCAAAGTGTGAATGTTTTGCCTCATACATTTCATGTTATATATGAAAATATTTTCGTGATTTGTTTTATTTGAAATTGCCACTTAGACGTTTGTTCACGGAAAGGCATCATTTATTTCGGATCCCCTAAGAGCAATTTTAAAATAAGGTCAATCTTATGAACATGATATATGAGAAGCTTTTTTTGCCCTTTGTCGTAAGCTGGTGGTGCGAGTGAAAAATGAGTTTCCTCGGCAGATGAGTACGATAATTGTGTAAATTATCTAATATGTAGCTAGATGCCCAGACTAGTTACAGCATTGGAATATTCACACTACTATAATGCACGTTCAACCAGAGAAATGCACTTTTAAATAAACTTAAAAAGTCCATGGGACTCTTTTAAAAGTACGCTCATCAGATATTTAATTGTTTTACAGCAGGAAAGGAAGCAATGTGCAAGCATTCATTACAGTAATCATTGCTTCCCATATAAATGTAATCTTCTTCATTAAGGTTACTCATACTTTGTATCGGTTTCAAGACCTTTGAGCCTAATGTTTATTTATTCCTCTGAATGTGTTGTGGAGGCAATTTACCGTTGAAAACTTTAGGACTTTGCTTCCTTGGGAACGAACAGTGCAAACCTTTTCTTTCAAGCACCTGGCTCTAACCTCAATTCATAAACACGACTACATAAAATACATCAAAATTGACTGGACCATTTATTAGCACAAACATAAAGCTGTTTGGCTACAACTTCTGGCAACTACGCTATATTTTATGTTCTCGAACAATAAATAAATGCTTGCAATACTGGTTTAGATGGAAACTAAATGAGGAACGTTACCAAATGTTCTCTTTTTTTTAAATAGTTACTAGATGATTAGTTCTTTCATAATCTATTACCAGTTATGCCCGTTTGTTTTCTTAATTAACTTATAACGCCACAAGGAAAGAAACAGCATTCCTAGAATATATTCTCAAAGGGAAAATGAGTGAATGAGACATATGAGCTTCAATGTGCCAATAAATTATTTCTGTAGAAATATGTAGATTGCTGAAAATCCAGAGTGCGTTTCAACAGGAAAAGATGGGCAATGATGTAGTTTTTCAAGGTAACGCAAAACCCAGACACTACAGAGCAAAATTAATTATAAATATGACATAAGCTCCCCCTTCTCTTTACAATCGCTGATTTTATCAAATTCAAAGTACGAACTGGAAATAAAACAAGTGCAATACCAAGGTTATATTTCTATTTATCTTAAAAACTATAAACTTTTATCCTAAAAACTTATCTTAAAATGTATAAGTAATCAATACATGTATGGGAATAACATATTATCTAAGGGAATGAAACTTTTAATTGCTGCATATTATTATTTTCTATTGCACCTAAGATTGAAATCAACTACGTCTTCTAGTTATATACATAGTGACTCTCTACCTTGTTCTCTGTTACACAGGTTTCTTGTACGATATATTAAACTGATTGCAACGAAAAGCTAAGCTTCATTACCACAATAATGTACAATTCTTTACTTTACAGATAATGGATGCGGCTGTATCCTATTTTCTAGTATTGAAACAAGTCAGAGAAAATTCATCGGAGGTTACCGCTGGTTACAGCCAATAATAATTGCTACTACATGAACAATTAAAATGGAATATAGAAAAAGGAATACTAAATGAATAGTGGTAATACTAAATCATCTCTAGAGATGATTAAATAAAGTTACATTATACAACCAAAATTATTTATTGAACTAATGGCTTCAGAGTGTGTATTAACAGTGTATGTCAGAATGTGTATTAATGTGTTGTCTAGCTAAGATGTTGTTAGAACATTTACATTTTTTAGTTGTACCTTTTTAAGTAATGTTAAGTATGGTAACCTTAGCAGCTTGTTTCAATTAAATTCAAATATCGTAATATTTTCTTTAACTACTTTTGATAATGCATGTTTATACCAAATTTCGCATCTCTAAATCAAACGGCGTTGAGCATTGTTTCTGGGCGGCCATTTTGAATACAATATGACGACCATGTGCAAAAATCATTCCAATCGGTGAAGTCATTTTTCATAATGATAACACTCATATATATACGTATATATGTATGTATGCATATCTATCTATCTATCTATCTATCTATCTATCTATCTATCTATCTA
>JAGDQP010021280.1:0-31965 GCA_022664845.1 Lepisma saccharinum
ACACGTGTGTACAACCGATGGCAATACATTTATTTGATCGAAATGCCTCAAAGTTGCCATGTTGTATCGAATATGGCTGGCCAAATGCCATTTTCCAATCCGCTAGTGATACAAAAACAAAATTTGGTGTGTATCAGTATTCACTAGTAGCTTACGAAGTTCTTACAAAATGTCCAAATAGTCGCCATGGTTAGAAACTTATTTTTACCATTTAGTGCAATATTCTTAAAAGATATACTGTATATAACCAGAATAGCAGAAAAGTTTTTATTTTTAAAGGGTAAAATATACTTACCTCTTTCGAACAGTAGGTGCACAAAACTAGTTTCCCATCTGTACGGTAACATTTAAATTCAGAGCACCAATCTCGAATTCCAGCCTTTGGCATCTTGCTATCACCATGCAATGCTCCACGTCCTGCTCTCAAATCACTAGTAACCACAAACAATGACACACAGCAACTGATAGACAGAGAAGTTCCACTCACGAACTTTCCCTCCGAAACTTTCCCAAGGGTTTGAACCTCAACAATCGCTGTCTCGCTGAAGATAAACATAGAATTATACCCTAAGGCAACACGTTTTGGCAGCATTTTTTTTTTTCAGAAATGCATAGAAAAGTCTGAGAAAATAAAATAAATCCCTAAACAAATTCTTGGTGTTTCCACTAAGAATTTTATGTAAGTAAGACAATTACTTTAATAAGACAATTAATTTATTTTTATAAAACATAAAAATATGAACAAAATATGAAGAATTTGGTAAAATATGAAGTTTTGGTCAAAATATTATGAAATATGAATTTTTTTCTCTTGCACAATGGAGTCTATGCCTATCCAAACGTATAGATCTCAAGTTTTGTCGCTCTCCAATAAAAAATAGAGAATATGAAATTTCATAAAAATCCGTTCTCTAATTATTACCATTAAGCTTTTAAGAATTATTTTGGAAATTATGGCTACGATAGTATTTCTATGTTATTCTACTCACTATCCAGTTATTATTATTATTATTATTATTAATAATAATAATATTAATATAAGTAACAGAAGCATCTTCATTGGTTTTATCTTGATAAGCAATAACGACGCAAAGGGGGCCGAGCGGGCCCCCGCCTCGGGCCCCAACTGTCGAGGCTACTCCCTGCTGCTCAACAGTGGGGCGATATCGAAAAAAGATGGGGAAAACATTTCAAAATAAATTTGAAAAATAAGCTCGAAACTCATGTTGTAGAAAAATGTCCAGTAGACACTAAACTACTTCCTTTGTGATTCTGAAACGCATCTAATGCATGTCCGCTGAAAATTGCCCAGGTTTTTTCGACATTTTCGGACACACGGTTATGTATATTTTCTGTCTGCAGCAGAAATTGATTCAAATAATTTGTTATGCAACTGTGGTAGGCAGAGCCGTTGTGAGATATTTCATCGCCCGTAGCGTATGTAGAAAATGTAATTTTATTGGAATTTTACTTACTTTAATTTTGATATATTGTATAGGAATTGAAAAAAGAAACTTAATAGTGCGTATGACACTTATCACATATTTTATCAATTTCCGAAAAACATATTATAGCAACTCCAATTGCCTGTGATTTGCTTGATAAAAACGAACGTGTTTTTTAACCTGACATTTTTTTATTTCAGCGCTTAGTGCATTTTTTTTTCTTTTATATATAGTTTTGCCCCTCCCCCCAGCTTTGGCGCCCAAGGCAGGTGCTTCACCCTTACTAAGGCACTGATGGTAGGTTTCTTAGTTCAGCTATAGTGCAATCATATCTTTAATGTATTTGAGAGCTTTGTCCTAACGGCTTTTTAATATAAGCTCATCAAAAAACTACATTTCCCAAACTTATCGAGATACACAAAAAATATCTAAGCAAGCCAAGCTCTGATCTTTCGTTAGTACAAAATTTATAATAAATACTTTCAGGGCATCCAACATTTAGCTGCCACTAGCTGCAGCCTTCTACGTAAAACCTCCCCAAACGCTGGAAAACAAGTTGAATGCGTAAATTCTTGGCGATAAAAAAGATAGCGGAGAGGTTAACGACTGGTTAACTGTAGTAATGATGTAGTGAAATTATGTGGAGTGGGAGCTGCTGTGCAAGAGTGATGGATTAGACTCATTAGAGGAAATGGGACTCACGCTCTGACTTCTAACAAATGATCATATCATTTCTTCTATCAGTTCTTACCTCCAAAAGAAGGGATATAAATCTTTCAGAAGTGATGATTACACTCCTGATAACCCCAGAGCTCTTAAAAACAAATTGGAAAACTTTTCCTCGATTCAGTAATGTGTAACGTGTCTGACATATGATTACAAAAAGTATAAATGGTATATTTTCATAGACGTACGCGTACCTGAAATATGACTACAGCAGGTACAAGTTCGATGTCCATTTCGAAACGGGTTCTTCTGCAAAAATTTCGAAATACAGATGTTGGCATTGTTGAGTTCGTTTTATCACTTCCGAACACATTACTCAGATCTTGCGATTCCAAAAGACTTCAAAATCATTTGATTTTCGTAAGAAAGTAAAGTAAAAAAGAGTGAAAAGTAAGTGACTGGACCGGGGATCGAACACGGGACCTTTGGGTTACCGTCCCAATGCGCTACCAACTGCGCCACACTGTCGACCCGCTTCCCAATCACACACACCTTGAACAAAGGTCCCGGGTTCGATCCCCGGTCCAGTCACGTACTTGTCACTCTTTAATATCAATTGTATCTGTACCTATAGAGGCTTGATGTACAAAAAAATCAGAAGTTGTTTTCATTTCAACTTTGTAATTTCTGAATTTCACTTCTTTTATAGATATTCCTTTTAAGAATAGACAGTGTTTACACTCTTTACGCCTAATTGTGCCGAATAATTACAAGAACTAAAAAGAACCACGACATATACTAGCAAGAATTCACTTTACAATTCTATTTTTTGTGATATTTCAACTAGCAAAGTGTGAACATGGAATACATTCACAAAGAAACTAAATTGTGGAGAATAAGATTTAAAATCAATGACATTTTAAATATTAAATTCACTCACCTTATGCTATCCGTGAGAGATCACAGGAAAGTTTATATCTGCTAAGAAGTCTAAGACCTGTGTTGGAACATTACATGGAGCATTATTGTGATGGAAATTGTCCAGAGGTGAACGGTTTAACGAACAATATCCCTGTTGGATATCCCTGTAAAAATCTTTAGTCACAGTTCGACCCAGAGACAGAAATGCATTATGTACTACTCCGTCACTATACTAAAAAAAAGAATCAGCATGCCTTTCACATGGGATGGGGCTTTATCTGCATTCCTTAGTTTCTTACCTGTAAAGACAATGTACTAATTATTCTTTATTGTCTTCTTCTCTCATTTCTCTTCACTCCATTCTCATTACGCCTCATCAGCGTCCAACTGAGTTTCTTTTTAATCTTCTCCATCAGCAGCCAGTTACTATTCTTCCAAATATAGTCTCATGGCAGATATGAACGAGTCTTCCTCTGCAACGTTTGAATTTCTGCTGGTTTAACTCTTTGGGCATCAGCCTCCTTCTTATCCTTTGAGAATTTATGCATCCTGGTGACCCGCCAAAGGCCTTACCACATCCATTGTTAAATATTAAATTTTAAAATCTATTTTTCTTTCTATTCCTTTCTTAAATTTCCTGATCATTCTATTTTCTTAAATCTTTCCTAAAGACTTAAGAGACCAGTGTGAGTTAAAGGGAAGGAGGTCCGTCGCCGGTCCCTTATAAAACCCTTTAACTGTGATCGCTGAGTGGAGATCCCGGCGGCAAGGGTCATGGAGTCTTCTGGGGCAAAGAGTTCCGGAGGTAAAATAGCCCCCATTCGGATCTCCGGCGGGGGGCTGCTCAAGGGGACTCTATGAACAAGGATAGATACAATGACGGCTCGTTGCCTTCCACCAGTCAAGGCAGTCGGGAACCTGATCCTTACGAAAAAAAGTTGAGACAGGACATAGCTGAGTTGAAAAACAAGATTGGCGTGAGGGAGTTTTCTCATCGTATTATGGAGAACACAATCCAGCAGCTCGAATCAGAAATTCAGTCCGTTGACCTGACGAGAAGGTCCCCTCAAAAGCATCCCCTGAAAATGACTCGTCCTACTCCTCGAGCATTAGATAATTTTGAGACAGAAAAAATGAAGAGAGAAGAGTTACAGAGCCTGAAAAGTGATTTAAGGTACTTAAACACAGAATTATATTACCACCTACTTAAGAGCGGAAGATTAACTGAGAAAGAAGAGAGAGAGTTAAACCCCAACAGAATGGAAGAGGAGAAAGTAACCGAGAAGAAAGACGAGGAGAAGGAGGAAGAAGGGAAAGTAACCCAAAAGAAAGACGAGGAGGAGGAGGAGGAAGGGAAAGTAACCCATTAGGAAGAAGTAGCAGAAGCAGAACGCAGAGGAATAAAATGGAAGAAGGTGGCTATGGTGGCAGCTACATATGGCTTATGGCTGTGGATGAATTTGTGAGAAGAAAAGAAAAGCGCTGGAATAGTCAAGAGGAGATAGGACGACGACTGTAGAAAGAATTGTGTTTTTACATTGTGAAACAATTGATAACTCTTGATCTAGTTGTCTTTCATCAACAGGGACCACTTATTGGTTGTACAGAGTCATGTGTATTAACGTGAAGCTCAGTTGCGGAAGCCACAAGTTCTTGACAACAGTCAAAATATTGTGAAAGAGATTTCCAGAATTGAAGTAGCATTCAAAATATGCAATGGTTGACGGACAGCATTTGAAGTATAATCTTAAACATGGTGGCTCAACTCAAGTCTACGACTTTTAGTAGGTGGAACACCGTTTTCTGAAAGAGTTCATAATTTTAAGGGCATTTCAAGCTAGAAAAGTATTTGAAATAACGGAGAAGATGGGGCCAATGCTACAAGAAGTTGTAAAATCTAGCAAGAGATGGCAGCAGATAAGCCCTTGAGTTATCTAGGGTCACCTTGGCATAATTTACAAGTACTTGCTATTCGAGTAATGCATTAACTGCGTAATGGAATGGAAGGCAATCGTGCTAGCCGGAGACTTGTGAACAGTTTATTTAAAGATCAATTGGGAAGTTTATCAGAGGACGTTTACTATGAAGAAACTACATTTCCATTACGAGTGGCGTCGCAACGCATGGCACGAACCAAGGACGATTAGTACGACCATCAACATTTCCATTACAAATGATGATCCAGCGAGATGACTCGATATTCAGAATATAAATGGAGCAGAAACATTCTATCCTCGATAGCTGATAGAGACGTGAATGTCTCCAACGAAATTTGGAAATACTAACAGCGAAATACCAATCAGAAATACACACTTTAAAAGAAAGATCTGAACAAAGCATAATGGAAGTTGTGCAAGAATTTTGGAAAAGGCCATTCATAGATTTCCAAAACGAAAGAGAATAAGACGAAGAAAATCTAGAGGCAAAGAAAAGCGAAAACCAATTTTATGGGACATGTGTGACATTTTTAAGGCAATATCATGATGATACCATAAAGAGCGAATACCAAACATTAACCAAAGATAACACAGATATCAAAACAAAATATGAAAAACAAGCTAATAACATCAAAATTCTAGAAACCAATATTGCCTCGGTTGAAGAGGAATGTCAAGAAATTGTTCAACACATAGAAATTCTGGAAAGCAGACATCAAGATACTTCGACAGCTAAAGGAAACAATTCTTAACATCAAGATCTTAAATCAGTGAACAGCTGAATGAACAATCTCTAAATCCAAACAAATTTACAATGGAACTAAAACAACCGATTCTAGAAACTAAAAGAAATGGTTCGGTACTAGAAGGAATGTCGCAGAAGATTGGTATTACCTCAAGAGTTTTCAGAGTCAAGAAAGAACAGGTGATAACGATGAGAGTAGTTTGTCGATGGAGGAGAAGAAGTGTGAAGATAAACTGACTGCTGAAAGAAAGAAAGAAGGAGAGAATGTTGTCAGCCCTTCGTTGAGTACCAATAAAGCAAATGGGCAAAAATATTTGTTTTGCTGCGCCTACTAGCTTTGTTTTACATCCAGTTTGTAATAGCGTTCCTAACAAAGTAGAAGATGCAAATAATTATTACCAGAATCAAAATGATTGTGGACAATTATGTTTCTTTAAGAATCAAGATACAAAAGTATCCTATGGAAGAAATGAATCATTGGAAATGAGCACCATAGGCATTAAATTGAGGAAAATGGAAAAATTGTTATATCAAATTGATAAGCAAAGAAGCCACCAGTAAAAAGGGTCTATCTCCATCCAATGTAAAGTTAGGTAATGAAGAATGTAGAACATTATCTAAAATTATTTTCTGAAATCAAAGATAGCAATGTTAAAATGGAATGTCAAGATTTGGCAGAAACGTCCAAGAAGTCGGGAGGAACCACTATAATGGAAACGGAAGAAGAAGAAGAACCATTCCGCATATTTGGAAAAGGACAACGAAAATGAAATACCAACTACGAAGGTTTGGTAGAAGAAATGTATAAAGAGTTTGGTAGAAAGAAATTTTCAAAAGGCTGCGAACCACTGGGTGCAAGCGTCTAATCTCATTTATAAACGTAAGGTTGACCTTCGTAAATATTTTTCGTAAGGTCGAGCCGAAGAAAAACCAATATGTGGGCAGAAGATATGATCAAAACGAACTCCATGAAATTACCTGACTTAATCATTAATGAAATCAACGAAAATGAAAGAATTGTTAATAAAGAAAGTAAAATAAATTATTATGAAAGGAATTGTTCTGAAATAAATTATTACATAAAATCATTTATGAGGGATAGTTTATGATGAATAAAATAATTTACTTTTAATGAAATAAGTTATGATTATCGAAATAATTTATAATGAATGAAATGATCTAGGAAATCAATTATTAAGCGAAAAATTTACTGAAATAGTTTGATGATGAACGTTTATAATATATTTGATGAGAAAAGATAGAACTATTATCTTTATCGTGCCACATACATATGTTCCCAAATATTTAAATTTATTTCCTTTCTCTATGATCTCATTCTCAATTGTTACGTATCTATTTCCTTCATCCTCTGTGTTTCCGTTTCTTATCAACTATTTTGTTTTTTCTACGTTCACCTATAGACCTATGTCATTGCAAGTTTCTACTAAGACATCGGTGCTACCTTGTAGTGCACCTGCATCGTTCCCTAATTAATCTATATCATCCGCGTATACGAACAGTTGGTTTAAGCCATTCAACGTTAGTAATTTCTTGTCCTCTTTTATTTTTGATTGACGTATTCTAACGCAACGTTAAATAGCAGTGGTGACAACAGGGCTGGATTTATGAGTCTATGAGCCCTAGGCCCATGTATTGTAGCGCCCCCGCGCAGTTCCTTATCTTCATTTCTCTCTCCTCCCGTCCCTTTCCTCTTTCCACCTTCACATTATGACAAATTACTCTTCTTTGTCATCTCGCTATTTAGTAGTAATAGTAAGTAACCAAATACTGTACTAATTATTTTATTAGGCTGTAATGTTTAATCGCATTCGATACGCCACACTAAATATTATTTTAAATTGAATATTTATATGTTAATGGGCAATTAGCAAAACCATTAAATAACATTCGTGGATAGGAAACTACTACACATTGCTTCCCTCAAATATTTTTTCGCCTTGATAATAATAATAATTAAATATTTCTAACTGGAACCAGTAGTGGCTCGCCAAGTGACCTTAGTGAAGGTGCACTTCTCTTATTGTTTCGAATAAATATTTTTTTTTGAGAGAAAATGAAATAGATATAATAAGATCCCTACAGAGAAAAAAACAAATAGTTTTTGAAAACCAGTTTTGTGTCCTGCAAGAAGTAAATATTATGATGCTGGAAGCTGACGGTGCTACTTTTATGAACCTTCAAAAAATGCAGCTATATGTGCTTACTATGGCGGGGACAGTTTAAATTAATTTGCGTTAGGCAGAAAAGCGAATTTCTTTCAGTTGACGGGCGATGAGCTGCTTGGTTGCTATGACACCCCAAGACGCGGTAGGCTATTCTGGCCGGTGAAAGAGTGTAAATCGCAGCGCAGGAGAAAGTGTCGTCTGCTTTCTATATATAAAAACAATACATCTCTTCCGGCTTTCCAACGCGCAAGTGAAATAAAGCTGTCCCCACCCTAGCATCGCTATGTACGCCTGCACAATTATTAGTAGTTTTGTTTTTGTGTACTAAGAAATCATGTGTGATGGGAGGTATTTGTTACTTCATTTTGAGCACGGTTTATTGTTCTACAATGAAATGAAGGACCTGAATTATAAAGCATCCAAAGTCCACTTTTTTTCGTATTTGCATTTTTCCTGTTCCGTGGTATGTTCCAAGAGCTATCCACTTGCATAAATAATACATCCTAATCCCAACTCAACAAGCTTTTCTTAATACAAAATGATTTCAGCAGAATAGAATAACATACCAAGACCTTGGACTGTTTCTGTTCCTCCTGAAAAGAATACTCCGGTGGATTTGGGATGTTTTGCAATTCAGGTCTTCAAATGTACTAAGCAAGTATTGTGCATATTTCAAGTTCGTATTTTGCATAATACACAGGCATTTCTTAATGCTCCATAGGTATTTTCAGAAAGCAGCCAAATTTATTGTTCTTTAAGGGAGTAAGGGTTTTGACCCTAGAAGTTCTATACATAAATGTCCTTAAATAAGCATGCACGTCAACGGTGTAATATAGTCCTAATGCCATGTGAGTTGACCGAGGCGCATAATGCAAATAAAAAATGCTTTAGCTCTAGTTTTTAAGCGCTCCTTTTAGCTGTAACAAAATGCTCGCCGAGGAACGCCTTTTCTCAGACTTACATGCCAGTTTTGAGTTCGTATTAACGCTCTAAACTAGCGTGTATGCTTCTCAGGACAAGGCCACAATTTTTGTTAAAATGGCCACCGAACTATACTATCAAATGGACCCTGGCGGGAATTGATCCTGTGACTACGCGCACACACTTTTGGGTCACCCCGAGGTACTACATGCCAGTCAGTTAAATGTATATTAATCTAAAATTGAAATATTACTCTAAAATTGTGTAATGTATTTGAGAGACCACTAGGTGCATATTGTACATACATTTTGAAGGGGAAAATAGGCTGTTTGAGTAACTCTGAAAACGGCAAATGAGTAGTATATTTTAGATAACCCGTCCTATAATTTCCTTAATGTGTTTTTTTTTTTAATTCATTACCTACCTGTATAGTATCAAAGAAAATATTGGTGTTTATTGCCACCCCAAAAGGTGTAATAGAACACATCTTTCTCTACACCAATTACAGTGCTTGGTAACACCAATTCTAGTGTTGGTTAACACCATACGGGGTGTCCAGCACCGTTTCTGGTGTTGACAAACACCTCTACCGGTATTCAGAAACACTGTTAGGAGTGTTAAAGTGCAGCGCTGGAAGTGTTACGGAACACCATGAATAGTGTTTATTAACACTCCTAACGGTGTTTCTGAATACCGGTAGATGTGTTTCTCAACAACAGAAACGGTGTTGGACACCCCGGATGGTGTTAACCAACACTAGAATTGGTCTTACCCAGAACTGGAATTGGTGTAGAGGTAGAGGTGTTCTATTACACCTTTTGGGGTGGCAATAAATACCAACAATATTTTTGAGTGTAGTAGTAATATTGCACTTTTATAAACTTTGCATGCAACGAACCTTCATTTTTGCTTGTGTCTTGTTACAACTATGATGAAACCTAACACTTTCCCGCACTTAAGAACCAAGAATATAAGACTAGCTATCCTTACCACCGCTTTTCAGCGTGATATTACTCTCGTCATTGACTGTTATTTTGTTTATAGCTTTTAGGTAATTTTGGCTCAGGCCGAGATAGAGCAGGTAGTAGATGTTGGAAGGAAATCGTCCAGTGAATTATACTATCACGGCATTTGCCTTATGTGACTGAAGTAAAGCTGAATAAACCTCAGTGAGGATGGGGATCTTTCCAGACACATTCCGACTGCTAAGCTGACGCTCTACCGCAACAATCTTGTTTCCGCCATTTTTTTTCTACCACAGTACAGCAGCGACGCCAGAGTACAGCTCCTGAAATCAATATGCATACAATAAACAAAAGACTCATGAATATGCAATACACAATACGTTGTTCCCAACTCCTCATTGTCGACATTATTGACATGTCAAACATTTGTTCCTTATACCATGCCCACCAGACAGTTTCTTCTTCTTTTTTTTTGCCTTTTCGTAAATTAAGTTTTGCAACGTACTGACATTTTTCTTGGTGCGTATTCCGTGTTTGTCGTCATCTAAGCTTCGTAATTCTTCAACTATTTACATATGGATGTCTAACTTCGTCGGTCCTAACTTTTAGCAGTTTAAAACTTCAAACTTTATGTTTATATGGGTCAGTCTAGTAACTGTAGACTTCGGCCCGTCACGATTCGCCTTTAGCTGTTAAAATCCATACCCATGCCTCTTCCGGGACTCGAACCCGGGACCTTCGAGCCGATGGCCTACCGCCGCAGATCGCTCGACAGGCTTTTAGCAGTTAATTACTCTACAAGTATTAATCAACAATGGTTAAGATAAATAAGTTGTTATGGATAAACCGGCCAGTATTAGAAATCCAACGTTAACCGAGAGTTGGCACATTCATGATTTGGGTGCACTTCACCTACTTTACACCACGAGCCGCCACTGACTTCAACACAGGTGACCATAAGCAAGATGTGAGAAAATCATACCTAAAGAGCTTCCCAGTACTTATTGGAAAACTCTCTTCTAATTAAATGAGAGCTTATTTTTATTTTTTCAGTCACTGGAAAATTAGTTAGCTCTTTAATTAAGATTGAGAATAAAAATTTCCCTACTCTGAAAGATAAGCATAGCATTACCAGTATCAGTAACAATTGCATGGGATTCTTGTTTTTTAGTATTTTGATAATATCTGAAAATGAAGTAGACTCTTTCTTACATTTACTTCACGGAACATTATATATAACTCATTTAGCAGTATTTCAGCTTTTGTCTTTCTCAACCTACGATATCGTTCCCTATGAGGGTCGCAGACTTTTGAGAAAGGTACTATAACCAATTTAGAAAGGAATCTAATCCTAATTACTAAGCCAAAGCAAAGGTTCAATGAGAAAAAGAGAATTTTTCATGGAATAGAAGATAATTTTTCATGGAATAGAAGAGAATTAATTTTTGTTGATTATCTTCTCTTTTAAAAATAAGAACAAATCACAGGACTTTCCACATAGATTTCAGAATAATAATGTAAGAAAGGAAACTAACTTCGTTTTATTTTGCGAGTTTTCTTTTAACTCTCTTTTGAATATTACTCTTAACTAAACTTGAACCTCTTAATTTTCTTGGAAAACTGATTAAATTAAATACAAAACAATAGTTATTACTTGTAAACAGCTCCTAACTTCGGAGTAATATTTATTTTAAAAAAAAAGATCTTTAATTCACACTTTCCCCTACTGAAGTTTTCTGAAGTATATTGGTTTATCAAGCAAGTGAAAAATCTATACACAAATATCCTAGACTAATTTTTCTCGTGAACAGACTTTTAAGGAATTTAGTGACAATTGAGAATACTGGATAACTACTAAGATCAATCACTGCTACGATATTGTGTTCGTATATTGTGTTCAAGGATATAACAAAGAAACTGGCCCCACAAACATTAACGTTCCAGCATTTCCCCATTTCACCTTCAAGACAATCTCACTTAAGAAGAGAATAATGTATCTTACCAATATAACTCCCTGCCACTTCTATTTTTGGAAGGTTAATCAGTTGAAACATGTAACCATTTTCACGAAACTCGTTACTCTCAACACAAAAAATATTTAATTTGATAACTGAAATTTTTATGAACTCTAACCACTTATTTGATATAAAAGATTGGTTTCTATAATAAATTACTTAATCCATACGCTTAGGATGTATAAATTATTAAATGTGCACATCGTACGTATTTCAAAATACCATTGTACCATCAAGTTGATCTTAAAATACATTGAACTTGTGTATTCACAAACAGCCTTTCAAAACTTAAGCTAACAGCATTTACATGTTACGCTAACTACACTTGATTCCAACTGGTGGTCAAAACCGACAGTTGATTTAATCAACGCTCACTTACGCGATTTTTCTGGGAACCAATTGAAGATTAGTGACATATTCTAGAGTTTGAATTTTAGTCTATCAATTATAGACCGAATCGGCAATATAGTCGTCATTTATTATCCTTAAAGAAAAATATAAATCTAGATTGCACATCACACAAGGTTGCAAGTGTGGTGTGTGCTGTTGCTCCATCTTGCTGAAAATATCTATATAGTCGTTCATCTTCTATGATTTGAACCACAAATGGATTGAATTGGTCCTGAACATACCGGTGAACACTAACAGTTTGGTGAAAGAATTGTGTTATGATTCTGAAATCTGACATTGCACACCAAACACCAATCCTTAGATCATGCAACGGCTGTTGAACGTACTGATGGATATTTGCTGGTGCATAATGGTGCGTGCTCTGTGAGTTCACATACTCGGACAGGCTGAACCAGGACTCATCTGAAGAAATGGAAAACTGACGATCCAAAAGTTCTGATTTCACTTCATTCAGAAACCACCGGCAGAATTAAACACGTGCAGGTGTGTGTAGAAATTTTAACTCATGCACAACAGAACATTTGTAAGGATAAAGATGCAGGTGCTATTTAATAATGTTCTGACACGACGATCTCTTTTATTTCCACTTGCACAGATAACCGGCGCTGTCGGAATTTTTTGCAGGCTATCATTCACTTGAGCAACGTTTTCTTGTGTTCGAACTCGTTTCGGAGAGTTACAGAACCCGTTTCGCTCCATTTTGCCATTAAGATTTGCATTGCAGATTTTGCTGGAGGTTTCGCCAACACACTTTTTTTCTTATACTCTTGTGTGAACAGTTCAGCCCACGTTTCTGTGTTGAAATCAACTGATCACGCCTGTACCTCGCACTCAAACAACTGGCTGCTGCTGCGCACGCTATTCTCACACTCAATTGCGTCTGCCAGAATTTCTACTGATCTTTTTGCTGTTTAGATTATGTTTACACGAAATTTCGAACACTTTTCCGGTCTGCGTTTTGTCAAAATTAGAATGTCGTGCAGGGTTTTATTGAGATATGTTGAAAAGTGTTGATTTTGTTATTTCGACCAACCCTCGTATATATGAGTAAAAGTTTTGGTTTCGTATCTAGTCTATGTTCGTTGTCTTCTCAAATTAAGAAGTTGTATAAAGTTTTGTTGAGACATGCTAAGAAGTGTGGATTAGTGTTATTTTGACCAACCCTCGTATATATGAGTCAAAATTTTTGTTTCGGACGCAGTCTATCTCAGTTCAAAGGTGGAATCCTATAAGTTTTGATTATTATAATCATTTGGTTGGTTGGTCATACTGAACCTACTCTAACCAGCTACAGGAAGATAAAGACACATATGAAATCTAATATAATTCGAGTAGGAACTCCGTTCGAACAGTTCGAGTGCTCGAAACTTATTCACGGTCAAAGTTGCTCAAAGTGGAATTTTTGCCTGTTGTTCCATGTTTCGAGTGTGACTGCTTGGGGCTTCGCATTTCGATCACTCGAAATCTGCTCGTTTCATTGGTCGTTACTCTATTCATAAGCTGTAGAAAAGGGCTGATTTTCATGAAAGCTTGCGTTGCTTGCGATTTGGGTGAATAGCCAATTGAAACACGTGTTACACTTACATTACAATAAAACAAGTGTTTCAATTGGCTACGCCTACTCTTACCCAAATCGCAAGCAATGCAAGCTTTCATGAAAATCAGCCCTAAGTAAGTAACTAAGCTACGCCCCGGTCATAATAGTAATGATTGTCGTAATACAACGTTTAAAATGGCAGCGTCCTTTCGGGTATAATGGAAGGAAAAGAACCGAACCTGACTTTCCTAACCTCGACTAATCGTTCCTAACAAAGTTATGATAATATAGAAATGTTTTTTACAGGAAAAATTAAGAAAAATACTATTTTGCATATTAAAACTTCGACAGTCATTACTATTATGATCCAACGCTAAATGTGCGTGTGTGCCTGAAATGCTAGAATCAGAAGGTCTTAAGAAATATACAAGTTATAAATCACTTTCCAGTTATTTTCTACTTTTTACTAGACTGTAGTTACGAGTATAACAGAAAGCTTATTTTATCCTTTTTCATTTCTAATAAAAGTATGTTTTTTAAATACTTTTTTAACATTAGTTTCTCTTAATATTCTATAGTAATTTAAGTTTAAAAATGTCTGTCCTTAGCTCCTATGGGATCTTCTTTCAAGGTCAAAAGATCCCAATCGTACATGTGGCATGTGCTCCATCATTCTAGTGCGAAGATTAAAGCTGTAAATAAAAGTTATAAATTTACAGATAAACTGCAATTTTGTTATTATGGTTGTCATTTTCACCACACGTGCAAGAAGTCAATTACTTTCTCTCCTCATCTTCCCCAAAACACTCGCTTTGTATTGGGAGGGAGACTTTAACACATCAATGTCTATCTACCTTCAGTTAGTTATTATGTTCTTCTGCGCTCCATTGACATCAACACAGCGTCGCATGCTGTATGGTAAGTATGGAAACTCAACTTGTAATACTTCAGTGGGCAGTGAAAGTTTCGACTTTAATGCAGAGTGTCCCTGAAATAAAGTTCGGTACGTATGGTACCGTCAAAAATGACGCCATATCTCGACACATAATGACGTAAGCGGTGTAGGATTGGCAAATTACAGTCGAAGTAGTACCCGATGGGTAATATTTATGAATGAGAGAGTGCCGCTTTGGCAGGTTTCGCGAAGTAAGAATTTTGTTCCCAAGGTTTAATAGGGAAAAACATCTCCAAGCTATATTCGCCAATCATAAACATACCTTAATTAGGTGTATTGGGTACTACTACGAATGCGATTTGATAAGCCGATACCGCTTACGTCATTATGTGTCAAAATATGACATCATTTGTGAAGATGTCATCGTAGTAGCTCGAAAATTAGGCATATTTCGAAATTACTTAAAATGAACTGTTTTGTTGTTTTGCTGTTAATAATAATGTCCGGAACTTCGGGATATAATTTCACAGACATCCTGTATTCAAATGGACTTAAGTAATTTATAAATTGTACTATGGAAGTAACCTTTTCAGTATTATATAAACTATTTATGATCATTTAGGGGATTCCCGACACCATAAGCATTTTTTTTATCTTATTAAACATATGACGCATTGAAATGAGATTTCTGCAGATCGTCATAAATCCTGTTGTCTCTGCTTTCGATATGTTTCACTCTGCACATTTAAATACTCTGATAGCTGAGGGTGTTTATATGAAATTAATGCGAACTGTCGGAATTTACTCACTACATGGGGAGTTCCGACACTTTAGTCGGGGAATTCCGACACCGAATGAAAACTGATTTAAACATTTCACAATTATCAGTAGTGTGCACTCAGTAGCTCTTTACGATGAATTGATATTGAGTGTGGAAATGGCATCTGACAGATTATCTTGAAATGATTTTAAAGAGACTAAAATAAATTTTATCACATCGCTAGCTTTGCTCGTTACGTCCAAGTCAAACAGAGGGTAGAAGAATTCGATCAGAATCAAATCAAATTACGCTGTGACGTTGACAGTTTATGCAAATTTCGTAATGAATAGCTAAAGGAGCATAGGAACCCTCAGAGATTATATTACTGGGTTAATGTTAAAAGTTTGAAATCTATTTTTAGTCCAAAATTCCAAAGAATCTCTGCTAAGCTCAGTTCTTTTTTTATGGGAGTCCAAGTTCGACTTTCCCCCAAATTATTATTTTCCTTCTTCTTTTGTCCCGCAACTTGTATCGGGGAACGTAAAACGCTTTTAAAGCTGCAGCAAGACTTATCCTATTTCTTATTGCGTCAAAACCTGAAACCATGTATTCTTTGTTGCAATTGTGTTTCGAAGTCTTTCAGAAGTATTTACGAACAATGGTATGAACCATAAAGAGAGTCATCTTTGTAATTTACACGAATAGTGACACATAGATATTTGTGAAGAAAGGATAGAAATATACTACTGGTGAAGGTGTCGGAAGTACCCCACAACGTAATGTCGTGATTGCTTCGAAACAATAAATAGTAGAAATCCATATATTAATTCTTGGAGTCAGTACCATTGACTAAAAGAAATGAAACTACATGTACACATACAAGGTTTTCACCCTTTGATACTGTGCGATGACTTCGAACACAATGATCAACACTTGTTCATAAAAAAACGAATCTTCTACTTTAGAACGGGATCACTTTAGTGACTTTTTCTGGACAACTTACCTTACAAATACGATTCTGATCCTTCACGAATACAACATACGAACTCATAAATCATCGCAGAGATAAAGTTTCTTCCTTAACTGTTGTGCGATCTACAGTGTTGCAAGCTTAGAAGTGTCGGAATTCCCCATATTGATCACATTGACCATATTGTTCCCTTGAGAAAATTCCTAGTGAAGTCCTTGCTTGAAGCCCGGGGCGGTGGCACCGCTCATTTTTCTTTTACGCCATCACTGTTCACAACGGCGGGAAAGGAAAAAAAACTATTTAAAATCACTGTTTCAAAAAAGGAATTCTTCTAGAAAGAAAATCCTGGGTCGTAATGGGGACGGGGTCGCACACTCCCCCTTCACCCCATGACTCAGCAGAAGCCAGGGCAAAGAGGATAACCCGGGAACGCGAATAATCAAATAGATATTGATTATTGCCAAAATTGCCAAAATTCGAAAGAAAAAACAAAGTAATGTAAGTGCAGATATAATCACCAAATTAAAGGAATTTAGCTCTTTGGTGTCCAAGGACTTAACAATATCTAATTGTCACACAAAAAACTTTTAGAGTGATCCTTGCCGTGCTAGCGTCTGCCACTTGAAAAGAGCTGCACAATTAACAGTTGGTGTATTGAGCTGCAATGTCGTATTTACCTGAAGGTACGTACCATAGACAAAATTTGGCCAGAATACCGGATATTAAAAAAAAAAAAAAATAATAATCATCAATTTATAGCGTCATATTAAAACATAATTACTACTTAATTTTCTGCGTTATTTTCGACGGGAGGAGCTGAGAATTCTTGACAATATCTGAGGATTTCCATTAAGGATGATCTAAAGGAACGATCTTCAACAAAACATGGCAGCATGATATTCACAGCAACAATGAAGCGATTTCAACAATGAAGGAAAACGAAAATAAAAAAATCGGCATCGATCATGCTCTTGAATTAGTTATGAACTTTCTTCCCTTAAAGTTTGAACTCTCTAGGCTTGAATTTGTAGGAGCAGCATTGAAATTTCGTGCAATGATAAGAATGCATTAGACATATGAGGAGATAGTGCTGCCATCTTTAGTTGGAGATCGTTGCTTGAGATTATCCTTAAATATTAGTCATATTCACGAGGACTAGTGTGCATAAGTTTGTATCTAACATTTAGTTCAGTAACAGTAGGAATAATAGTATTGAATTCAGTATACCACCCCATGGGATAAAATTTGGCGGGCCTCCGGTGGCCCGCCTTCATGGTTGGTGGGCCACCGGAGGTCCGCCGAGTTTTCCCTATGAGAATGGGTCCACCGAAACTGATTTTTCTACTTCAACGATGCCGGGTGAACATAAAAATCCAGTGAATGTGATTACAGAATAAGGAAGGTGTGCATTGCATTTTTCCTCTCTGAAATCTTCCACTTCTCGAATGCCTTTGACCGAGTCAAGTTCTGTAACAGTAGAAGTTCTACCTGTTTCTCAACTTTTCAACCAAATGAAGACGGTTCACATAGTTCTCATTGCATTCCCAGCTTATCTACTAAAAGTACCTCTTTCCTCTTTGACATTAGGTCTCCAACTGCACCGAAACCATCCATTCGAAAATGTAAACAATATTAAAAATTAGAGAGGTTCTTATTTTGACACCAATCAAAAATAAGCATAGGGAATGAAATATTTCCAGAAGAAACCTAAAAGATAAAAAACAAAATGTATTCTTTTTCAATTTTTTTATGCACACGATCTTCGAGATCCAACATATCGTTTGAATGAAGTGCTATTACACACCCCTTTTAATTTGCCTGATTATTTGAAAGTCTTCCGAGTCTGTCAGTGACCTCTCTCTCAATAATAACCATCAATCATACTGGATTAATTTCCAGCTTCATAAACAACGAAATCTAACACGCCAGACAGTAAAGCATCAGAGGTCCTGACAATTCGAAGTTATTGGAGATGTTAATTGTCCGACGATACTGATAAGTCACTGCTATTTATTTTTATTTATTTTTTTTTTTAGAAACAGAGAGAAAACTGCCTTCTGATGAGTTCAAATTCCATTTCGCTAATTTGGATATTATGATTATTTCAATTTTATTCCCATTTTACTTTTGGAATGATTAAATATCATTCATGAAGTTATAACCAAGTCCCTCCTCCTTCCCCGCTCTTAGATAGCATAAAGGAAATGAGGTTCCGTGGAAGTATTTAGAGGTACCTGGGAAATTGCCTCTTTTCCCCCTTCAATTACCGCACTGCCAGGCATGGGAACACTGAGAGAAATGTATCCAGTGTCCTGGCCGAAATTTGAACCCGGGCCGCCCGATTCATAGTCATACTCGCTACTGCCTGAGTCACTGCGACTCCTAAATGGCCGGAAAGGATATTGAAAAAGCTTTATCTAATAGAGAGAATAGTATTTGTTTCCCTTTCTTCAAATTTTGGTTTAGTACTGGTAAGTCTCATGATATAAAAGCATGTTAATTCGTTACGTTTTTCCTTCGTTTTTTAAAAATATTTTTTTAGAGAAACGTTGCAGACGTATACAGTTTGCACTACTTACGATGACGAATTAAAATGTCTTTTAATGTTAGTAGGTTTTTATATTCCTGTGGTTCCACAACCATGTATGTATATATTGCTTGCTTGCTTTGAACACGATGTTGGCTTTATACACTACAAAAAATAGCTGTGTTAATTCAACACAATGCGGTGTCCCAGCGCGACTACCATTTTTATGTGTTAAATCAACACAACACAGGGTGTTGATTTCGATAATGTGAAAAAAGTTACGGGGGTTAATTAAGTTGTCTTCCCCCCATCATACCAAATTTTAGAAATAAATAGCCTACCGTTTTGCACCGTTTTGCACCCAAGTTTCGCGTTTTGGACCGCAATGGTTACAAAGTTATAAGCTCTTTTAACTGGGGGGGGGGCAAGTTAATGGTAGCCCTCTCAGTCAAATTTTTCGAAAACAAATAGCTTATCGTTTTGCCCCCGTTTGCAACGTTTTGCACCCAAGTTTCGCATTTTGCACCACAATAGTTAAAAAGTTATAAGCTCTTTTAGCTGAGGGGGGCCAAGTTAATGGTAGCCCCTTAGAGCAAACTTTCAAAAATCAGACAGTGCCACATAGTGCAACAGATTGCACTCGTGTTGCACCGTTTTGCACCCAAGTTTCGCGTCCGCAACGGTTAAAGGTTATAAGCTCTTTTATTACTGGGGGCCCAAGTTAGTGGTAGCCCCCTCAGTCATTTTTTTCGAAAACAGATAGTGTACCGGTCTGTGCTCGTTGTGTACCGTTTTGCACCCACGTTTCGCGTTTTGCACCGCATTGGTTAAAAAGTTATAAGCTCTCAAATTTGCTTAGGGCCAAGTTAATGGTATCCCCCTAGAGCAAAATTTAAAAAATCAGACAATGACACATAGTGCAACAGATTGCATTCGTTTTGCACTATTTTGCACTCTAGTTTCACGCTTTGCCCCGCAAGAGTTAAAAACTTATAAGCTCTTCTATTTTGAGGGCCCAAGTTAGTGGTAGCGCTCCCTGAGTCAATTTTTTTCGGAAACAAGATATTGTATTGACCTGTGCTCGTTTTGCAGTGCCATGACTAAAAGTTAATAGCTGGTGTATTTGGGGGCATCCAAATTAATGGTAGACCCTACAGCAAGAGTCCAAATGTAGACAGTGACACATAGTGCAGTAAGGGTAAGTGGGCATTGTTGATAAAAAAATGAGAAAGAGAAAAGTCTCGGGATTAAAAAGTCACTACAATTTATAGGCTGCCGCACTGTGAGACTTAGGTTTCTCAGCATTAAAATAGATTTCAAATAACTTGCTGCAAGTTGTTTCTGGTTTGTAAAGAGCTTTGTAAACTTCGTAGTTTGGGCCATTTTAGTAACTAATGACTTCGGCCCTTCTTGATTCCACTAGATGTCTCTAAAATCCAAAAACATCCAGGCTCCAGCAGAGATTTGAGCCCAAAACCTTGGAGACGCTGGCCTTTAGTCTGAGACAACACGACTATCGCGGTCGGCTACTCTTCATTTAAGATGAAGTAGAAAAGACAAAAGAAAGGCCATAGGATTCTTTCAATTGCAAGGCAGACTTTAAATGAGCAGCTTTATAAACTCGTTGCATCTTTGAATTTAAAAATTTATTTATTGCCTTTTAGCATCTCTATCTCTGGGCGGGATAAACTAGGCAGAGGATAGGGTAAATATCGGCCAGGATCTTACTTAAGAACCATCCCCAGCATTCGCCTGATGAAAGCGAGGAAACCCTGGAAAATCTGTCAGGATGGTCAACCGTGGAGTTCGAAATCGCGATCCTACCTTTTACCAATCCGAGGTCAGCACCGTTGTTTACCTGGACCACATGGGCTGAAACTTTGCAACTTTGAGAGAACACAAAAGAGGTTCTATTATTTCAGGATAAGCGTGGTTGGAAGGATTTTATAATTTGCTATTCGCTCTTAGTCATAGCATATAACGCACCAAAATACTAAAATTTTTGACTGGGTGTATACAGCCACAAGAAAGATTGTCTGTAACATTAATACACTAGGACAGTGATGCCCAACCTACGGCCCCACGGACCAGATCTGACCCGCAACGTTTGCCTTTTTGGGCCGCCACATATGTTGCATTTGTTTGCCCTAATCATGTCGCAAGAAGGTTTTATTTCTTCTTCTTAATCTATACATAAAGTTAACTGAACTAAACTGAGAAAAGACATAATGCAACCCATACTAATAACATAAAATTATGTTAAAAATTATAAATACCAAAAAACTTTCTTTTTTTTTGGCCTTTTGCTATATATATTTTCACAAACATAGAAGAACGTGCTACATTTTAATGTTGCACATGGGCAAAACGAAGTTGGGTATAACTGCACTAGGATGTTGCTGACTTACGATAATTATTTACTTCGTAGTACTTTAGAGAGAGAATTTCACAAAGATAACACATAATTCGGAAGTCGTAAGAGAAAATAACATTTCTTAAACTTAATAAACAACTTCCTCTAACTCTTCAATGAATCGCATTCGTAAGACCGCCTATTGTTGTGTTAATTTAATTAGCTTAGAGTTACTCTATAAACATACTTTACTGTTAATCAGCAAGCTAAAATGAGTGTAATCTAAAAACTATTTGTTTTCACTGAACAATAAAATGAGACGGGTCACCAATTAACTTGTCCCGCTCCCCGAAAAAAGAACCTTCTTCTAACAATTTAAATATTGTGGTGTAAAACTATCGCAGTGCGATTCCACAACACTATCTATTTCTCCTTTTTAAAATTTGACTAGAGGACTATCATTTTCTACTCCCGTAAAATATATGTGCTTATAACCTTTTAACTATTGCGGTGCAAAATGCGAAACTTGGGTGCAAAACGGTGCAAAACGAGTGCAATCTGTTGCACTATGTCTCACTGTCTGATTTATGAAATTTTGCTCTACGGGGTTACCATTAACTTGGCCCCCCGCAAATACAAGAGCTTATAACTTTTTAACTATTGCGGTGAAAAACGCGAAACTTGGGTGCAAAACGAGGGCAATCTGTTGCACTATGTGGCACTGTCTGAATTTTGAAATGTTGCTGTATGGGACTACCATTTACTTGGCCCCCCTCAGCTAAAAGGCCTTATAACTTTCCAACTATTGCGGTTCAAAACGCGAAATTTGGGTGCAAACGGTGCAAAACAATAAGCTACCTCTTTTCGAAAAATTTGACTGAGGGGGGCTGCCATTAACTTGGCCCTCCTCAGTTAAAAGAGCTTATAACTTTGTAACCGTTGCGGTACAAAACGCGAAATTTGGGTGTAAAACGGTGCAAAACGAGTGCAATCTGTTGCACTATGTCTCACTGTCTGATTTATGAAATTTTGCTCTACGGGGTACCATTCACTTGGCCCCCTCAAATACAAGAGCTTATAACATTTAACTATTGCGGTGCAAAACGCGAAACTTGGGTGCAAAACGGTGCAAAATGGTAGCAAAACGACAAGCTATCTATTTTTAAAAAACTTGACTGAGGGGGGCTACCATTAACTTGGCCCCCCCAAAATATATGTGCTTATATCTTTGTAACCGTTGCGGTGCAAAACGCGAAACTTGGGTGCAAAACGGTAGGCTATTTATGTCTACAATTTGTTATGGTGGGGGGGGGGGCAACTTTATGGACCCAAGTTACGGTCGTAGTGAGATTTGAACTTGGGTTGCTCAGTTAGAAACCGAGCGTGTTACCGACTTTTTAAAATCAATATGCAAGTGTCATTACAAAACAAATATACAACAAACTTTAAACATAGCAATCAAAACAACTAATGAAAAAACAAAAAGAAAACTATAAACATATTAAACATACAAAGCTCGATCAAAATTAGCAATTTTTTTGAATTTCTTATCGGTGGGTATTTGTTTAATCAAACTAGTTAACAAAACAACATAGAATGCCACATCTGTAAGATATGGCAGAATATGAGGAGTGTGGCATGTCAACTAAAAGAGAAGTCTCTTTTTCCCCTTGGGAAACACTTGAAATGCAGGATTGCAAATGAAGACCTCTTAATATTTTATCTACCATTTTACAATAGTGATGCCAAATTGGAGAAGTATTCTGGCAACCGATGATAACATAAATTAAAGTTTCTACTTTGCCACATACCATACATTTATTGTCACTAGTAGAGCCATTATTGTACAATACTTCCTTGTACGATGAATGACCTGATACGCAGTATTATGTACGATGGGGTCATCCACCACTTCGGTCAGATTCGAGCATATGGCTGCCCTTTGTTTGGTAGGGTTGGTACGTTGAATAGCCGGGATATGTAAGGGATTTAACTGCTTAAGATGTCGATATAATAATCTAACGGACCATTGATCTATTGGGATTTTGGCGGCAGTAGCATATGCCATTTCAATGAAAGCTTGATTAAGATATGGCAGCAAATTTTTCCATTGGAGCATATACAAGGGGAATACCAGTTCAGTGCGACGACAAGCTTCCAAAATAATTTGAGAGGCAAATTCGTTACGGTACTGACAACATAACTGAATCGTGCGGTGAAGTAACAGCGCTTCTCCGTGTATTGTTACATCTTTGAGATTGAGGCCCCCGCAGAGCAGTGGTAGTTGGCATGTTTTTCTATGGATGCGGATTTTGTAATTGAACCATAAAAATACGCCAAGTTGGGTGTCTCTGGAAACAGTTTTGTGTTTTAATGGGAACAGTTGAAGAAGATAGGTGGCTTGACTGATAAAAATAAACACGTTGATAAATCGGGATCGGGTTAATAAAGTGTCCAAGAACATTTTGTACTGGTGCAAACTAGTTGAAATTTTTTGTATGAAAACCTGAGAATTTAAGGCAGTCGTTTTTGGATAGTGTTGACCCACCAGATTCCTAAAAAAAAATTAAGAGAGTCGGTAATATTACCAAAAGATCTGACATTCTGAGTAAGTGCAGGATCCATTAATACAATTTTTGTTTAGTTTGATGGAAATGTTGGAGACCTGAGCAAATAAGTTTAACACCTCTAAAATGTGTTTTATTTCCGGGGAACCTTGTGCTAACCAAATGACATCATCTACATAGGCTAGCGCCTTTATTACCACTCTATTCAGGGAAATTCCATCAATGCCGTTTTTTACTACTTGTATTAATGGCATAAGGCCTAAATTAAACAAATATAAGGAAAGAGGGACACCTTGGTGCACTCCGCGTTCCATGTTATATTCTGTCAATATAAGTTTATTAACTTGAAGTCGAATGGTTCTGTGCTTAAATGCATTCGACAATAACGTCAGTAAATTATCAGGCCAATTAAGACGTTTCAACACTTCAAGTAAATAGTCAATATTTAATGAGGGGAAGGCCTGAGAGAAATCCGTTGAATATATCAGAAAGGGGGGCACAATCTTACGTTGTGTAGCGCGAATTAATTCACGTAAGTTAACCAATATTACGTGGATGGGTTTGGTGTGAACCAATCCACCCTGACTCTCGTCTAATAATAAGTTCATAAATGGTTTGAGACGAAACATGATTACCTTAGATAACAATTTACAGCCTACATTTAACAGCGTAATTAGTCTTAAATTATTAGTCTTTCTAGAATTTCCTTTTTTGAAAGTAACAGACCTATTGCCTGAGTAAAGTCGAAACAAATGAAACGAGCCTGTAAAAACTGGTTATACAGGGACGTTAACATAGGCAGTAACAACTGTTTGAATCTTTGATAAAAACGCACTCCCAGGCCATCAATGCCTTGGGAAGCATTTACATTCATTTGGCCCAGAGCCTGCTCAAGTTCATTAACAGTAAAAGGTTGAGCTAAAATAGATCTATGTTCGTCTGTTAACGTGGGCCACTCGATGTCGTGATTTAAAATGAAATTACGTTGACTAGGTTGTGCTTGATAAAAATGTTTATAATGGTCTCTGAGAGCCTGATAAATTTCATTACCAGTGACTCTAGCTCTCTCGTCAGTTGTAAAACTATTTATGAATTGTCTATTTGCTTGTTTTTGCTCAACAATCGCATGTACAAACATTGGTTGTTCATATATACCAACTTGTTTTAATTTGGATTTACTAATGCGATCACTAGTAATTTGGGTATGAATTCGTCTTATTTTACTTTGAATTTGTTTTAAGTGCGGTAAATACTGACTGTTATGTTCAACGAGCTGACTATATTGACCTAACAGACCATAGTAATGCCTAAGTTCTAATTTAATCTGTTTATCTTGTTGTTTACAAAACGAAATCGTCTCATATTTAACATTTTTAAACTGATCCACCACATCAACAAATTATTTTGATATCTATTCTGTGTTACATAATAATTCCACATATTAACAATTAAATATTAATAATCCGGGGAGGTTGTAAGAGATTCCCGACAACGCCATACGGGAGACACATGAAAGTGAGTTTCAACGTCACTCTTTAGTTTCATAGTTAAACATTTGTGATCTGAAAATGATAAGCACTCGAGATGGACACTCTGTATATGGTCCCGTAAGCGTACATCAACATAGATTACATCAATTCGCGAGGAACCTTGCGCATAAAAGTATGTGGCTGCGGTATTGGTGGGATGCTGAGATTCCCATACGTCAATAAGGCGAAATTCTTGGACGATACTTTTAAGAGCAGGAGTAATGTTAGAACCAGACGTACTATCTTTAATGTGTCTTGTGGCGTTCATATCACCCATAATAATTACATGAAAATTATGAAATTTTTTAATCTCGGGAGCTAAGACATTACTAAAAAATAATTCCCTATTATGATACATATGAGTGCCGCTAGGGGCATGAAGACATATAAAAGCTAAATTTTATATTGTGATGGATGTGAGACGACCACTTGGGTGTAAAAAAAACTGTCATAAACAAGATCCTGTCTGATAAACAAAGCAGTTCCGGTTTTTGTTTCAATATCATAATTGAAAATAGTTTCATAAAAGGGAATGGTCCATGTACACTTGCACACTCTTAGATTGCAGCGACGTGGACAGTTTTATTGAACAAACACTGGTGGAAACTATCAACTTTGCCGGCATTAAATGCATGGGCCACGTTCATTGAACACAGACCCAACGACGTTCTGTTCAAAGGCCCTGCCATGATCAACCCAAGGAGCAGTTGAAACAAGGTCAAGGTTACACTTCGCATGTTGAACGAGATAAACAGGCAAACAAAAAGTTAATAACACCTACCTTCGGGTAGAGAGAAAAACTTACTGCGTGTTTTGTTTTCGTGTTTGTCCCTGGTGCCTGATAAACTGGCCTAGTCAGGTTGATGATTCCTCTTTGTGCGATCTGGAACGGCGAGACGAATATTTCGCCTGAATTTTTGCTTTTTAGGCACACGAGCTGTTTCCACTAACACTTGTTTATCAATCGCCTTGTAATTAAATTTACCACTTTTCACTCGTTTACCACTAAGAGACTCTGGATCTTCTACAGAAGAGTCGTTAGAAGAAATTTCACTAACAGAAACAGTGGGGGGGGGGGAAGTGTAGCACTGACTGAATTTGAAGGAGGGATAGCAACAAACAATTGTGACACACGAAAATGACACGTCGATAACCGTTTGTTGTCCTCGTCTACGTCAGGGTGTTCGTCACTAGGAAGTTTAGAATCACTGACTGTAATACTATGATCTAGCTTTGAATCAACATTCACAGACGTAGACAACTCACAAACTGAAACGGATTGAATTTCTAGCTTTTGCTCAGCAGGCGTAGGGAATGAGTCATCCTTTAGCACAGAAGTAACTGCTTGTGTGGCCGTCGGTACTAACAGCTGATTATCTTGGAGGTCACGAGTGACTAGTTAGGCGTCAGAACTTGTGACAGGGTTGCCACTGGATTCTTTATCGATCGAAGGACGAGACAGTGACCCTTGTACTGTAGGAAAGTTTTCTTGATTGAATGGCGGTACTACCTCTGTATGTTGACTCACGTGCGTAGGAGCCTTGTTCGAAGTGTCAATTACCTCTGCAGCACTGGGAAGATGTTGCCCTTGTATACGGGTATGTAGTTTGAAGTTTTTAATTGTCAAAAATAAAGGAATGTTACGGTCCACCTTAGAGAAATGTACTCTTTCCAGTATAAACTGCATATGGAAAAATATGCCCGGGATAGCGGATCTGTACTACTCTACTTACGGTACCATAAGCACTAAAAGTTGTCTGTATTTACTGGTCTGAAATCTCGAGGGCGGCAACCCAAACTGATACTACCGTAGATTCATGTTCATCAATCGATACTGGTGATACAAATCGCCCATAATCAGATGCATACACTAATTTACCTTGACACTTTTCTAATGTTCGTTTTTCTATATCCAAATACGCCACTCGGACAAATATCTTTCTGTAATAATGGTCAGGTTCTATCGACTGTATTTCGTCTCCCACTAAACCAAAGTCATAACGAATAGCTTCATGCAAGTTTTTTAAACGTAATTTAACTGGTAGCGAAGACAAATCTATTTGTAAATGTATGTTTCCTAGAAATATTTGAAGATTCCATATATGCCATACTACTATTAATCTTATCTCACAAGAACAGTTACTCTATATCACCACCACGTGCTGGCACAAACACAGAAATGGGTTTGCGAGTGACTTTCTTTGTGTCACTATGGCGAAAGTATTGCCTTTGTAATAAAATTAAGAGATAGTATCCTTCCGCCATAGTGACACAAAGAAAGTCACTCGCAAAATAGATATAGTCACTCTTCCTTTCTTGCTTTTACCCCAAACGGGGTTTTGTACTGACATCACTTATTTTGTAAGGCTGCCTATAAAGAGAAGATTGTAACATGAGCCATCTATGCCGATGCTCCTCTCTCCTGCACACGCGCTATAACGTGTAGGAGACACGTGAACTATAAGTACAACGGAGAACCACATGTGCGAGGTTGCTTCGGTGGCCTGGTGGTTAAGGCGTCGAGTTGGTAAACAAAAAAGTCCTGGTTCGGATCCCGGCGAGGTTAACACTAGATTTTCCTTTCAGAATATATTTTCATGTGTTTATATATGTTTATATTCATTATTAATAATTGCTTTCCTGCATTTTAGTACACTATCTTAAGTTAGTGACCATGACGAAGTGAAGGTTCAGTAAGGTTATTTAAAAAATACAATAATTTGAATTAAAAGTTAAAAAAAAAAGAAAATATTGTGTTCCTCAGATTTTGAACTTCCGAACTTACACAATTTTCTTTTTATTTTAAAAAACACTCGACCGGGATTTGAACCCGCGAACCCACGCGGCGGAGTCAAGAACGCTAATTATTAGGCTACCGAGGCTTCGCGCTTGCAGTGATGGAAACAGATATTTATTGGAAACGGACGGTGGTCTACAAGGACTCCTATCTTGTAACAAAGAAAAGTATTTCCTGCTTCTAAACGTGATTTATAGCATTCTGAGTATATTGCAACAAGTCAGTAGATGTTGAATGATTTTGTTGAAGACTATTGCCTATAAACCACAGTTTGTTTCGATTATAGGACGAGGTGGATAACCGATAATGTGTTGCTTTTTTGTCATAGCAACAAGGAGCAGGACAATCCCGCGCAAAACATGCATTTCTATTCTTGACAGAAAGTACATTTTAAATTACTCACCATGGGAACGTGGAGGTTAGATAAAATTAGGTACGGTCATGTATCTTTACACTTTTCTCCTTTACGTCATGCCCAGATGAGTGGAGCAGTGGCGGAGAGAGTTCTCCGTACGGGCTCGTGTTTAAAAAGTGGCACGTGGCACTATGGCGGAAGGATACAAGATCAATTTTGCTCCATATCTCGAAAACCGTAACTCCTATCAAAAATGTAAGCTTGGATTTACCCCATTATCAATGGACCCCTAAAAACCCCCGGTGCCACCCATTTGGGGCTAAAACAAAAAGACACACAGAATGACGGATATATCTTTCTATCATTTGTAAAAATGTTGTGATTCGGTTAAAAAAGTCATAACGTTTGAACCGCTCCACCGAATTTAACGTATGATACGAGGTTTGAAACGTATTGAAGCTTAGAATAAGATCCAGTAAGGTTCGGATGCCTATATGGTCTGGAGTAAGTACTATTCTAAAAAATGTGAAATTTTGATATATATTTTTTTCAAAGCGCCCTAGGGGTTCCAAGGAGATCCTACCCACCCAGTTTTTTTCCTGTGTCTTAGTATTGGAAAGAGCTTTCAAATGTAAGTTCAAGCATCAAAATCGGACTGATACCTCGGTAGATCCGAAACTAAATGTATACTATTTGAGTGCCGCTAACAGAGTCCTTTGCCAGCGTCACTCGAAGAACTGCTGTTCTTCATGACATTATAATTACAAAAATGCAAATTCTACATGAAACAATTTTCTTGGGGGATCTGGCCCCATCCCTTCATATGTCCCTTCGCCGTGCAAATCGTAGGCGAGCTAGTGGCGGTCAGCGGGCGTGCGACTGAATGTTGATACGGGAAGGAGAAAAGTGCACAGATGCATACATATATACGCGTATACGCAATCACACACACACCTGTACACAATGGATGTAAGTTCTTGTATCTTACAACCTAAAGAAACTAAAATTTATCTAAACTATTTATCTAAAATTTATCCAGATGATGTTAGAGAACCCTTCTTTGAATCTTACACTATTGGCTTTTTATCATAGGTGCTATAAAATTCATGTTGATTTTTAAATCAAGTTGGTTGTCTTCGCTAAAAGCGTTAGGTCCATCATGAGTTCGTGCACTGGAATCACCATTTTCTTACACCAGAAACTTCTGAATGTGGCTGTACGTATAGGGCCACATGCTCTTTGTTTGGATTGGACTTCAAATTTGTCTAAAAATAGGTCTATCTGATCATGAGGGTCTTTAATCGTTTCTTGTGTTCCGTTCAAAATTCTAGTTCGTTATATATTCTTCGGGTGTACAAATGCTAGTGAATATTAATAGCTTTTCAGATCATTAGGTGTGATGCCTTGCAGCGTATATTTCTCTTGTTATCTGGATTTTAAACATTAGTTCGTTCCGGAGCGTTTTATAAGTTTGTTAGTATATTCGCTCATATCGCTGAGGAACCCTTCTTTTACATGAATATAGAGACTATTAATATATTTGTGAAGATTAATACTGTCTGATATATCTCCTTTACAACGAATGCCATTATAACGAAATTTCCGTTAAAACGATTTTTTGCGAAATCCTCGGCGAATTATTGTTCTCCAATACAGTGCTCATCACAAAAAAAATCGTTATAACGAAATAAAGTCATGTGCCGTGTAAAATTCTTTATAACGAGATTTTGCCAGTAGTTGGATTGTGTATACTGGTCATAGTAGTGCTAGCTTGCTCCGCTAATTGTACTGCATAGTTGATGTGATCTACAGCTTGATCAATTTTTCCATTGTTTGAGATTTCACAGTAAATTGCGTCTTCGGAGTCCTTTCAAGTGAAACGAGAAAGAATGGCATCAGCATTTTCTGCATTGTTAATTTCCATTTTATAGACATCTGAGTGATGATGATAATTTTGTAGGCTAACATGTTTAATTCTTCCGTCAGGTCTTGGATACTTGTGTCAAGAGGTAGTTTGCACACTCTAATTTGATTGGAACCCCACTTCGTGTAATTCCAGAATTCCAGTACCATATTGGATTTTCATCTGGTCACAATGCCTAGATTCTGTCAGTCAGCACATGTACGACATTGAAATTTTACTCTCTCTTTGTTATCACTGTGTTCAGTTCGGCTTTTATTACTCCCAGTTTGTGTTATAGCACTTGCGAATCTGATGTGATGATCTGTGTGTGGTAATCTGATGTGATGATTTGAATAGGTACTACGGGTTCGTGGTCGGACTGAGAAATGTGCGCTTTTTTTGCAAAATAATAATAACAATGACAAGTATACCTAAACGCCCTCCAAATTTAAGGTACACTGTTAAAAATGTTTATCCAAAAATGAAAAAAAAATTCTCGAATTTGAGAAAATTTTGGGCTCAATCTGGCTCCGACTAAATTTTGCTCAATTTTAAACACGTGATGGTGCTCAAAAATGAGGAAGTATTTGTCGGATAATGAAAAAAAAGTCTCAAACATGAGGTAAAACTACTCGAAAATGAGTTTAAATTTCGGCTCAAAAATGAGAAAAGTTGGGAATACTTTCAGAAATGAGAAGAAATATATTCAAAAGAGACGAAGCATATGCTCAAAATGTTGAGAACGTAATGACTCAAAAGATATCCCCGGAACTACGAAAGTGAGAAAATAGTTGGTCAAAATTGAGAACATTTGTTTCAAAGTTTTGAGAAGGTTATCACTCAAAATCGTTATGAGAGCTAAAACTATGACAAAATACTTATTCGAAATTGAGAGAAACATATTCATATTGTGAGAAGGAATTTACTCAAAATGACGTTGAGAAAATATGTATTCAAAATTGTCCCAAGTATAACCTGTAATGGGACTACACCTCTAACAAACAGTAGAGAACCTTATCCGTGATCGCATCAGTGTTTCTCAGCTCCTTTCTGCAACCACGGAAAAGCCCTCTCCTCTCCTACGTCTAACTAAAGACAAGCGCATGTTGCCAAGATAAAAATATTTATTGAGCAGAGGATAAGTATAAATATCCTCCTGTACGTGCTGCACCCTGTCCACATGATTTACATTCCTGTTGTACATATCCATGTGAGGTACATGCCATTTTACAATACTCCATTGTGTTTGTAGAATCGCTTTAATCTGCACAACGAATCGTTATTAAACATATTTAAATCATGTGCCAATACTACAACACAAAAAACAACAGTTTGGCATAATACAATCAGTTACTTACTGCAACTTTGCATCATTAAAAGTAGAAACATCTATTGACAAAGCGGGAAATGCAACAGGCGACGACAGTATGTTATCAAACTCATTCACCTTTTTTAGGAGTTTATTACTACCACAACAGGTAAACACACTTTTTAAACTTACGAAAAATAAACCTGCTGTGCTTTTAATATGTGTGATTAAACGTATATTTACTGAAAAGA